>CAJGYO010000013.1:72448023-72648023 GCA_904845875.1 Miscanthus lutarioriparius
TTGAAATCACTCTTATCCATCGCTGAAATGTTCCCGAGCATGAACCCGGGTTCTTTATCAAAAAGAACTCGGATATAGCTCGGTCCGGCTTCTTTTTGTCATGAGTCCTTGAAGTAGTTTTGTCTTGAAGAAGTCTTCTTGGTGACGGGCGCTTTTTCAAAGAAAAAAGTGCACTCACTAAGTGTAGCCCCCGAGCCTCTTGCTATTTGGAACAAGGAGATGGAGGGTCTTGAATCTTATGTTGTTTGAAAATTGCTGTCTTGAAGAAGTCTTTTGAGTGATGTGCGCTTTTTTTTGAAAAAAGTGCACTCACTGAGTGTAGCCCTCGAGCCTCTTGCTATTTGGAATAAAGAGTTGGAGGGTCTCGAGTTGTTCAAAGAACTGAAAACTTTCCCTGTTGCAGCCCCCGAGCATTTTTCTGAAAGAATTTGGATACAGAATCTTGGCATATTCTCTAGTAGTCTGCTGTTGTCAGATGTTGAGTCTTCTGCTTTTAGATATAGAATCTGCTGCTTTCAGATGTAGAGTCTGCTGTTGTCAGATGTAGTCGTGTGGTGGTGGTTGAGTGTAAATGCCTTTTGTTCATGGGTTGTACAGTGTTGGTATAATCTCCCGAAGATGCTTGTTGTTGAGTACTGTTCCTTCACGCCTGAGTCCTCTTTCATTGAATTTTGTCTTTTCACAGTGTCCTTTGTTAGGTTTGTTCTGCTGGTGCTCCCAGTCCAGGTGCACCGCTTGTTTGGCCTATAAATATCCTCCTTGTGTGTTGTTTCGATTCGGGCACTTGGTTGTGTGGTCTGAAGTTTCCGTAGCCATGAATATGATAGTTTGTGAAGTAGAGCTGCCCCCGGGCGTATTTCTTAGTTCTTGTACATCTTGTCGTAGTTGGAGAAAGTCTTGTGATAGGGATTAGAGGTAGACTAATCCCGCAGTGGCATTGCTCCGGGAAGTTCGTGGCGATAGTTGGAGGAAGTCTTGTGATGTGGGATACGTTCCGTCATCCAGTAGTTCTGGGTTGATCTTTGCCGCCTGTCCTTAGACTGTCCGGTGCAGATCAACACCATATCCGGTATCACATCGGACTTGGGTAGACAGATGCCAGCAGGCTCCTCTTGTTCCACGTTGTCCCACCATGCCACTGATTTCCGCCTTGGATGCGTTGCGTCCGTCCTTTGAAGAAAACTAGTGTAGTCGAGTGTGGCTTGTTCTACCCAGTAGCGATTAGGAACACGTAGTCGTTCCAGCGCCTAGTTGTGTCCGGGTTCCTCTTTGTCAGAGTACCGAGTTCATTGGGTCTTGTAAGATGTGTAATCTTGTATCTTTTGATGTCATTTGTAATGGAAAGAATCTTTTCTTCTGAGTTGTCCTTCTTCATTCTGTTGATGACCCTTTTGCTTATGAGAGTCCCAAGTTCTTTCTGTAATATCCGGGTTGTTACGTTCTTTATGAGGTGACCTTTTGTTGCTTCATGGCTGACGAGTTCTTTTTGTAGCAATACGATAACTCTGCCGTTTTGTTGGATGGATAAGTCCGAAATCTGCCCGTTGAACTGTACCGTTATGTGGATCTGTGCCTTCTGTCATTTTAGCTGTACCAGAAAATGGACTGTTGCGCTCTCGCCTCATGTTTTAATGGGCCTGGTGGGCCACGTTTTACTGCTGTAAAAACTATTAAAAGGCCTTTCGTCTTCTTCTTCTCTACTGCTCCATTTTTGCCTTGGAACCCTAGCTTTTAGAAATCCACCGCCGCCATTGTCGCCGTCACCTGAGTGCCGCCGTCCTAGCCTTGTCTTTCCCAGTGCCTTTTCGCTTTCGGTAGTTCATGGGTAGGAAGAAGGCCACAAGCAAATCCCAGGCAGCCTTCGTGGACGAGGAGTCATCTCTTTCTTTGATCGAGAACCAAGAGTTCGTGGCCATGAGGGCTGCACAGAAGGTTTGGCGCGGCTTGATCCAGAGTAAGGACTTTGCTGAATGGAGAGCTCCAAGAGCGACGGCTTGATCTAGAGCAAGGACTTTGCTGAATGGAGAGCTCCAGGCGAGCATCGGGTTCCTGCTCCAGGTCCTGGTGA
The DNA here is from genome assembly GCA_904845875.1 of Miscanthus lutarioriparius. Taxonomy (NCBI): domain Eukaryota; kingdom Viridiplantae; phylum Streptophyta; class Magnoliopsida; order Poales; family Poaceae; genus Miscanthus; species Miscanthus lutarioriparius. The sequence goes on from CAJGYO010000013.1 coordinate 72,450,092, forward strand.
GATCATCCTCTTTGTCTCCTTTGTCCATGCTGGACTCTGCCTTCCCGCTTCTACCTTCCTCCATCAATTCCTTAACTATTTTGGGGTTACTTTGAACCATCTTACCCCCAATGTTGTTCTTCATCTTTTGTCTTTGTTCATCTTTGCGAAACCTTTCTTGGAATTCCTCCTTCTCTTTCTCTCTTCCATTTCTTCTTTCGTCTGAAACCACAACCCCGCCATGATGACACTTCTGTTCTTAGTGGGTGTGGGATTCAGTTTCGTCAGGGCCTCAAAATTAAATTCTTTGATTATGACTTAGTCCTCAAAATTAAATTCTTTGATTATGACTTAGTCGACTCTGTGAGGGATTGGCGTTCCGAGTGGTTTTTCTCCACCAACATGATTCCTCCTCTTTCCATCCATTCTTCTTCTGGTCCCACGGTTAACGATCGATGGAAAAAGAAACTCTTGACGGAGGATGAGAACCAGGCGATCAAGCCGCTTGTTGAGAGAATAAGTACTCTAAAACAGCAAGGTTTGACCGGCCCTAGTATTATTTCTAGTTTTCTTTGCTGTTGAGTCCAACCTCTTAAGGAGCGAGAAAACTTTGGTTTTGAGTACTCTAGGGTAGAGGATCCTTCTCGTATGGTTCTAGCCCTTGAGTTGACCGACGAGGAGGTGCTCGAGCGCCTTCGGAAGATGCTAAAAGGAGTGAACGTCGTTCCTCACGCTGTTGTTGAGTATTGCGCTAAGAACCGTCCTCCAGCTGTGAGTTGTTTTTCTTTATTCGAGTACTTTTTGAATTTCCTTTGTTGTCTCCACCTTTGTTTAATCCTTCTCATCTGCTTGTTTTACTCTTCTTTGTAGGAATTGGGGCGCAACTTTGTTGACCCAATCCCCCTTGATGTCCTCCCTGCCATGGTGAATACTAGGGAGGATCTTGCTGGGGCTTCTGTAATCAGTAAGTTCTAAATCACCACAGCGTTTCCTGGAGTTTTTTCTGGATTTGTTGATGTATATGAAGAATATGTTCCTCGTCCAGTCCCCCGAGGTCCTCGTAGCATCTCGAAGAGGGGGCGCGCGGATGGCTCTTCATCTGGTTTACCTGTTTCCAAGAAGTCTCGCCAGCCGAGTACTCATCCAGGTACTCCAGTTATAGGTAGCATGCTCCTAGGTGAGCATATTAATATATTCGGTCTTTCTGTTATTAATTTGTGCCTTTGACCGAGTCCTTTTCCCTCTTTTTTTAGATTGCGTTGTAGCTGTCTTGCTAGAGACTGAGGAAGATGAGGATGATGATGTGCCCCTCATTACGTGTCGGTGAGTTGTTTACTTGTCCTTTTTTTTGTTGAGCACTTCTTCTTGTTCTGACTTCGTCCTTGCTCTTTTTGTAGCAAGCGGTCATCGGGTACTAGTTCCTCTAGGGCTCTGGCGCCAAGTTCTTTCGGGGCACCAATACCGGGTTCCTCTGGGGCTCTAGTACCAACCGTGCCGCTCCTGTCGCAGGGTGGCGGTGATGTTTTTGCTGCCGTCGTTCCCCCTGCGAGGTCTTCTTTGTGTTTTACGAAGAAGAAGATAGCCGGGTGAGTGACTTTTGGTTTCATCCCTTTGCTTCTGTTTTCCTTTTCTTTTGTTCTTATTGGCGAGTTTCTTTATCAACTTTTAGGCCTTCGCCTTCTCTCGACCCTCCGTCGACTTCTTGCCAGTCTTCTGGTGTGCCACCGAGTACCGAGCCTCAGGACTCAGAGCGCACGGTCGGCGAAGTGGTTGTGGGGGAGACAAGGTTTTCTGGTGATGATGTTGCTGCTGGCTTGGTTGCCCTGGAGGTGAACATGGCCATGGTGGTGGATTCATCTAGGGAGGTAGCCGGGACTTCCCATGATGTGTCCCTGCTCTTGCCTTCTCCGCATCGGCCGTCTTCCCCCTCCGCTCCTCTCTCTACTAAAGATGTGGTGCATCAATTTGATGCCACTCATCGGTTGTCAGAGTTGACCACTTCTTAGGGAGACTTTGCGACCTTTGCAACTTCTTTTGGAGAAAAACTCCAAGTAAGTTTTCTAAAGTTCTTTCTTTGGATGTTCATCTTTCTCCTATTCTTATGCCTTTTTTCTCTTTCTTTTTGTTCAGTCTTTCTCTCGGGACCATACCGACTTCTTTTTCTTGTCAGAAATCGAGAAGAAGTTGTCTTCCGAGTTGAGTGCCCTGAAGATAGATCTTGGTCTCTGCCAGGCCGAGCTGGAGGCTGAGCGTCAAACACATCAGAAGGAGGAAAAAGCTCTTCATGCCCGAGTTGTTGAGGCCAAGAAGTAGAGGAATGCTGCTATCTAGGAGGCTTTAAAGAATTCAGAGGCCATGAATAACTTGGAGGCCGTGAAGAAAGAGTGCAATGGTATTGCGGGTTCTTTTTGTTTCCTTCTGTATTCAAACTCTCTTTTCTGCTGACTTGTTGTTTCATGCCTTGTCTAGCTCTCTGAGTTGAAAAGCAGAAGCTCTCGGAGGGTTTTGATGAAATGAAGACTCTTGTTCGTTCTAGTCACAACAAGGCTGAGGAGGTAATTACTCATGCTGAGGAAGAACTCGCGCTTGCTAAGTTGATTAGGCGTGGAGCTGATAGAGATCTTGTGCAGGCCCAAAAAACTATTGAAGACTTGTCTGGCAAGCTGGCGACGGCTATTGAAAACTGGAAAGCTTTGTGGAAATCCTTTCGTTTAGTAGCCGACGCTCTCCGAACTCTAGCGGATGATGGGCAATCTTGGGATCAGTTAATTCCCCGAATTCTGACTCGTTTTCAAGAGTTCGTGAAGAGGTGCGCCCAACTGTGTACCAAGAATGTCCTGGCCCAGGTCCGGGTTCTTGCTCTAGAGACGCCTTTGTCCAAGATAGCAGAGGAAGCCGATAGTCAAGAATACATTGATGCCGTTGAGAGGATGGAGCCTGAGGTCGAAGACTTAGCCAGTAGAGTTGTAGATAATCTTAATATTGTTATCTCTTCCCCTGATGATGACGTTTGATGTAATTGACCTTTATGCTCGCGCCTTGTATTATACTTCTTTTTGAATGAAGATTTTTCGTTGATGTCTTCCTCGCTTGGATGTGTTTATTCTTTGGATGAGTTGCTCAAGTAGTCAGAATTATTCGCCGAGTACTTTGTCTTGCTTTCGTCTTTGCCATGTAAACAACTCTACGTGTTATCTTTGTGTTGACAACCTTTCATGATCTGTCGAGTGCTTGCCTGTCCTTATCTGTGTCGCATAAACAACTCGGTGTAGACCGTCGTCTTGACAGACTTTGTGTTCTCAAGTATCTTCAGTGTAGCCACCGAGCCTCTTGCTATTTGGGACAAGGAGTTGGAGGGTCTTGAATTGAATTTGTCCTGATCCATGCTCAGGCTTAGTCGTTTTGCTTTTTGGTTCGGGTGTTAGCTTGTTAGCTACCCACATCGGCGGGCTCAAGCATCTTTTCTGCTATTTTGCTCTCGACCGGTAGGCTCAGGCATATTTCAGCCATTTTACTCTTTGGTTCGGGTGTTAGCTCATTGGCTACCCTCAATGGTGGGCTCAAGCATCTTTTTAGCTATTTTGCTCTCGACCGGGAGGCTCAGGCATGTTTTAGCCATTTTGCTCTTTGGTTCGGGTGTTAGCTCATTGGCTACCCTCATCGGCGGGCTCAAGCATCTTTTTAGCTTTTTTGCTCTCTGCCGGTAGGCTCAGGCATGTTTCAGCCATTTTGCTCTTTGGTTCGGGTGTTAGCTCATTGGCTACCCTCATCGGCGGGCTCAAGCATCTTTTCAACTTTTTTGCTCTCTGTCAGTAGGCTCAGGCATGTTTCAGCCATTTTGCTCTTTGGTTCGGTTGTTAGCTCATTGGCTACCCTCATCGGTGGGCTCAAGCATCTTTTCAGCTTTTTTGCTCTCTACCGGTAGGCTCAGGCATATTTCAGCCATTTTGCTCTTTGGAAACAACTCGGGGATAGACATCATAAGACGTAAGTTGCCTAAAAACCATCTTTATTGATCATGATCGTTTGACAAGCCATAATACATATGTTGTCTAGGAACACCATCTTTATTAGCCGTGAACGCTGAACTATTGTGGTTTGTACATGTATTCTTCCTTGAGTTGTTTTCATGCGTAGAATCTTCTTAGTTGGCTGATGTGCCATGTATTGCTGACTTCTTTTCCATCTTTAGTTATTAACTTGTACGTGCCTGGTCTACATGTATTCTTCCTTGAGTTGACTTTTGAGACAATAAAAGGATCTTCTTTTCCATCTTGGTTATTAACTTGTGCGTGCTCGTAGTTTTTGAGACAATAAAAGGATCTTCCCATGGACTGAGTAGTTTATGGCGTCCGTCAGTTTTTTTGTATTCTTCTTAGCACTAGGTCTCCGACTTGTAGTGATCGAGGCCAAGTATTCTTGTTGTAGTGGCGTTTTAATCCTTGGAGGTATCTTGTTGATTGAAGGGTAGCGTTTACTCTGACTTCTTCTGTACTGTCGAGTTCTAATCTTCTGGTATGTTTTGCTTCTCCTTCGTCATACTGTTCTATCCTTGGTGACGTCCAAATCAAGTCGGCAGGTAGTACGGCTTCTGATCTGTAAACTAGGAAGAAAGGCAAGTATCCGGTGGCTCTGCTTATTTGAGTTTGTAGCCCCCATACTACTTTGGGTAATTCTTCAATCCATTTTGATCCATAGTCAGCTAGTTCTTCATACAGTCTTGGTTTTAATCCGGCTAGTATGAGTCCATTGGCCCTTTCTACCTGTCCATTGGCTTCTAGATGTGCGACTCATGCGTAATCTATGCTGAAGCCACAATCCTGTGCCCAACTTTTGAATTCTGTGGCTATGAAGGGAGAACCTAAATCTGTGATGATTCGATTGGGCATGCCGAAGCGGTGCATAATGTCTTGGATGAACTCGACTGCTTTGGCTATGCTGTATTTTGCAAGTGGCTTGTATTCGATCCACTTGGTGAACTTGTCAATTGCTACGAAGATGTACTCGAAACCGCCCTTTGCTTTCTTAAGAGGTCTTACTTGATCCAGCCCCCAGCAGGAAAAGGGCCAAGCGGGTGGGATGCAGATGAGATTGTGAGCTGGCATGTGAGCTTGTCTTGCGAACATTTGACAACCTTTGCATTTTCTAACAAGTTCTTCTACGTCTTTCAGAGCTGTTGGCCAGTAGAATCCGGTGCGGAAAGCTTTGCCGACTAGTGTTCTTGAAGCGGCATGATTTCTGCAGCAACCTGAGTGTATTTCGTCTAAGATCTCTTTGCCTTCTTCAAACGAGACACATTTTAGGAGTACTCCTGACGATGCAGCTCTTCTGTAGAGCTTGTCTCCCACTAGGACGTAGTTTTTGCTTCTGCGGACAACTCGGGTGGCTTCCTCTTTATTTGCTGGCAACTTATTCTCTTTGATGTAATCAATAAAAGCCTATGTCCATGAAGTGTTGATTACCAGAATCTGGTTGCCTTTGGCTGTGAGTTCTGGGGTTGTCTCACCGGGTTGTTTGATAGAAGGAGATGATAACTCCTCTATGAATACGCTGGGTGGGACCTTTGCCCTGTCTGACCCGAGCTTGGCGAGGACATCTGCTGCAATGTTGGAATCGCGCAGGACATGTAGAATTTCTAATCCTTGGAAATGTTTTTCGAGTTTTCGGATTTCAGCGCAGTAAGCACCCATGTTTTCTTTGGTGCAGTCCCAATCTTTGTTGACTTGGTTGATGACTACTGCCAAATCGCCGTATATGAGTAATCGCTTGATTCCGAGTGTAATTACCACTCGTAGCCCGTGGATGAGAGCTTCGTATTCTGCTTCATTGTTGGTAGCTTGCCATAATATCTGAAGGACATACTTTAGTTGTTTTTCGTCTGGAGAAATTAGGAGAACGCCCGCACTGGCTCTGCCTAGCTTGAGTGATCTATCAAAGTACATCTTCCAGTGGTCAAGGATTGTATTTGACATAGGTTGTTGAATCTCTGTCCACTCGGCAACAAAATCGGCAAGGGCTTGAGATTTGATTGCTTTCCACAGGGTGAAATCGATGTTGAGAGCACCGAGTTCAACTGCCCACTTTGATATGCACCCTGTTGCGTCTCTGTTGTGTAAGATGTCTCCGAGTGGGAAATCTGTCACCACGGTAATCTTGTGGCTTTCAAAATAGTGGCGAAGCTTGCGTGAAGTGATCAATAGGGCATAGAGTAGTTTTTGCACATGCGGGTACCAGATTTTTGATTCTGACAGTACTTCACTGATGTAGTATATGGGTCGTTGTACTTTATACACACGCCCTTCTTCTTCTCTTTCTACGACTATCGTCGTGCTGACCACAATAGAAGTTGCCGAAATGTATAACAGCATGTCTTCGTCTTTCTTTGGAGGTGTGAGAATTGGTGAGGAGGTGAGGTATGCCTTGAGTTTCTTGAAAGCTTCATTGGCCTCTTCCGTCCACTCGAACTTGTCTGTCTTTTTCAGTAGTTTAAAGAAAGGTAACCCTTTTTCGCCGAGCCTTGAAATGAAACGATTGAGTGCCGCCATGCAGCCTGTTAGTTTTTGCACATCTTTGACACTTCGAGGTGGGCCCATCTCTGTTATGGCTCGAATTTGCTTGGCGCTTGCTTTGATTCTGCGATGACTGACTAAGAATCCGAGTAGTTGTCCTGAAGGAACTCCAAATACACACTTGTTTGGGTTCAATTTCCACCTCCACCTTTTTAGGTTCTCGAAGGTTTGTTTTAAGTCTTCAATCAGTGTATCCGGGTTCTTTGTTTTTACAACCACGTCATCCATGTATGCTTCTACGTTTTCGCCGATCTAATCACCAAGGCACGTTTGGATAGCTCTTTGGTAAGTGGCTCCAGCATTTTTTAGTCCAAATGACATGGCCTTGTAGCAGTAGGCACCGAACGGAGTGATGAAAGATGTCTTGCTCTGGTCTTGTTCTTTTAATGCGATCTGGTGATACCCTAAATAGCAATCAAGGAAGGATAATAGGGTGGATTCTGCTATCGAATCAACTATCTGATCTATGCGTGGTAGCCCGAACGGATCTTTCGGGCAGTGCTTGTTGAGATCTGTGTAGTCGACACACATGCGCCATTTGTCCGTGTTCTTTTTCTGTACTAGAACTGGGTTTGCTAGCCAATCTAGATGAAGGATTTCTCTTATGAATCCGGCTGCCATTAGCTTTGTGATTTCTTTTTTAATCGATGCCTTCTTGTCAGGTGAGAATCGTTGTAGCCATTGCTTTACAGGCTTGGAGCCTTCATTGATACCAATTCTGTGCTCAGCCAACTCTCTTGGGACACCTGGCATGTCGGCCGGCTTCCAAGCGAAGATATCTTTGTTGTCCCTAAGAAAGTTGGTGAGCGCGAGTTCCTATTTTGCCGAGAGGTGGGTGCTGATGGTTGCTGTCTTGGAGGGATCGCTAGTGCCCAGGTCAATTTGCTTGACATTGGCTTCTTTGGGTGCTGCGAGGATGCTGGGCTTTTTAGTTGGTATTTCTAGTTCTTCTTGGCTTATTTTTGCAGCAATAGTGGCCATTTCTTTTCTACCATTGTCAGCTTGTGCTTTGGCTGCGATTTGGATTGCCTGAACGTCGTAGTCAAAAGCGCGCTTCAAATTGCTTCAAAGAGAAAGGACACTGTTAGCTCCTGGCATCTTAAGTAGTAGGTACGGATAATGCGGTATTGCCATGAATTTTGCTAGCGCTGGGCGCCCGAGGATTGCATGGTATGATGAATCGAAGTCCGCAACCTCGAACTTGATGAACTCTGTATGGTAGTTCGAGGGAGTTCCAAAAGTAACAGGTAGAGTAATTTGTCCAAGTGGCATGGATGCCTTGCCGGGTACTATGCCATAAAAAGGTGTACTTGTCGGTGTAATCATCCCGGCGAGTTGCAGTCCCATCTTCCTTAGTGTTTCTGAAAAGATGATGTTGAGTCCGTCTCCCCCGTCGATAAGTACTTTGGTGACAATCATACCGGCAATAGTTGGATCCAGAACCAGTGGGTAATGGCCTACGTTTCCCACGCTAGTCCATTGGTCTTCTCTTGAGAATTGGATCGGATACTGTGACCAATTGAGATATCTTGGAGTAGCCAGTTCTGCTGCCATGATAGTTCGTAGTGCAAATTTTTCTTGATGTTTGCTTCTGGAATCTGGGGCTCCAGCGAAGATCACAGCCACCGTCCCCCTGGATTTTTGGAATCCCTTGTCTTCGTGATTGTCCTCATCTTTTTTTTATTGTCTTCTTTAGTGATCTCCTTACTATCTTTTCTCGTGTATCGATCATTGAAGGTGTAGCAATTTCTGATGGTGTGCCTCCCGTTAGGGTGCAATGGGCAACATATGTTTTCGATGTCGTCATATCTTCTGGGTTTGGAAAACTTCCTTGATTTGTCAGCCGTTGCCATGGTGTTGTCTGGTCTGCGTTTTCTTTCCTGATATCTGCTATTTTGATGATTTTGCTTGTCCGGGTTGTCTCGGTTGCTTCTATCTGGGAACCTTTCTCGTGTCTTCTCTTCTACAGTAATCATCTTTTCTACTGTTCGTCTGAATTCTTCATTATTTCTCATATTTTCTTTGCAGAAGTCTTGAAATTGCCACCTAGCCATGATTCCGTGAGAGAAAGCTTCAATTACTTCTCGTTCGGTGATGTCATGTACTTGAGCTCGAAGTTCGCCGAATCGTCGATAGTAATCTCTGAGACTTTCACTTCCCTTCTGCTTGAGTCCTTTTAACTCTGTGTGGGTGATTGGGTGTGTAATGATCCCTGCGAAATTTTCACAGAAAGCTCTTTGCAAGTCCTCCCAATTTCTGATTGATCCTGCATTTAATTTGTCGAACCATTAGAGAGGCATGTTTTCCAGGGCCATGGGAAAGAACAGGGTCTTGATATCGTCGTCTCCTCTGGCTAGTTCAATCGATTGTGAATATATCCTGAGCCACTGTCTTGGTTCAGTCTTGCCATCATACTTAGAGTGGTTGGATGGTTTGAACTTGTGAGGTAGTCGTATTGACGCAAGTCTGTTTGCAAAACAGGGGAATCTATCGTGCGTTCCGGCTTCTTTGAATTTCGATTCGGCACCTCCTTCTGGCCAACTGTTGTTTTGATGAGAGTAATCTTGCGAGGCTATCTGGGCAGGCGGCCTGCTTCTGGTCTTTCTTGGTTGTTCAACTCGGTGGCTCTGACTATGGTCCCTTCTACTTTCTCTGTTATGACTTCCACTTGGTCCAAGTCTCTCGAAAGCAGACTTTCTTTGATTTTGATCTTCTTGCCTATGAGTCGTTGATCTGGCGGGTAGTCTCGAGTGGGTCCTTTCTTCGTGCGTCCTCAGGGCTGCTGACCGTAGAAAAACCTAGAGCTGTTCTTGTTTTTCACTGGGATGTGAGGTCGCTCTGAGTTCTTCTAATGCTTCTCGGATCTTATCGTATGGTGTATTTGCCGTGTGTCTTTCTGTGACTTCTCGTTGTGATTTTCTTCTATCGTATTCGGCCAATTCTGACTCATATCTGATCCAAGCTTCCTTGAGCTGCCTAGCACGGTGTTGGTGTCCTTGCTTCAACTTGTTTTTCCTTTCTCTGACTTGTTTCTGATTCTCGATCTCACCATCGTAGCTCTGGGCAAAGGGTGATATGTTGGATTTTGATTCATCTGATGACCTGACATCGGGCGCTTCTGGGGGGACCAATGGTGATCGACGACGGTGAACCATGAGTACTTCCCGTGCGTGAATCATTCTGTTATTGGCGTTAGTTTCCACATTGTCGGAGTTGCCGATAACCTTAGTAGAGGCCTCGAGGTCGCAGATCAAGTCCCCTTCTTGGTAGGGTAGAATTGCCGTTGTTATGGTGTCGACCAGTCAGGTACTGCTATCCTCAGGAATAGAGTTCGGCCAGTGGACAATGCAGTCTTGAGATGTTATAGTTAGTACGAGACCTTCCTGAGCTCCCTTCAGTGGCATTCTAAGCACCAGATCGAGGAATCCTTCGGGCCATGTCTGATAAGATGTTGCCATGTTGTTGAGTCCGAGCGGGAAAGGATCCGACTTCTTGAAAAGATTATGCGCTTGCTCCGAGTTGTATTCTTGATAAGCCAGGGCCGCATTTTTAAGCCCCACCAGAAAAGAACTCGGTTTCCCGAAAGAACTCGGATAGGACTCTATCTCGGATGCGGAGCCTAAGTTCGAGTCAGACGCGCAAAGCCACGAAATCTGAGTTGAATCGGACATCATGAGCTGCGCGAATCTTCCGGTGATTTGATCTATCGTAGTCACCGAAATATAATAGTCTTCATGGTGATTCGAATCTTCGAGGAGACGGATTTGGAGCTTGCCATTGTCGTCTGCCTCGCAGATCCATGAGCCAAAGATGAAAGTTGATCCCGTCAAGAAGATCATGCTGTCAGGGTCCATCGAGCTCTCAGATGCAAATTCGCCGAAAGCCCCTACCTGGCGCGCCAGCTGTCGATGTTTTACCACCTATAGCCTACCACGGGGTTACCCGGGACAGTATGTTAGGGCTTCGGCATATGCAGAACTCGATGGTGAATGCAAGAGATAGTCGATTTATCCTGGTTCGGGCCCTCGATCGTTGATCGAGTAATAGCCTTACGTCCAGTCAATGTTAGCCTTTGCGTTAGATTGATTGTAAAGTGTTGTTGTGTCCTATCGTCTAGTCCTCTCTAGGAACCCTGCCCTCCTTTATATAGTCAGGAGGTCAGAATCCTAGTCGGTTTATAATGAGAGATCCTAGTAGGATTACATAATAATACTACTACTAAGATTACATGGGGAGAATCCTAGTTAGACTAGATCTTCTCTCTTCCTTGCGGGGTATCCTATGGGTCCCGCACCGACAGTTATTAGCTCCTCCTCTTTGGGGTACCCTAGATTTAATCCCCGACAGATACCCTCATGGATTGTGGAAACTAAATTCTAAAAGATGGATTATTAGGGCATGTTTGGGACTGCTCCGCTTCCAGTTCTTGCAGTTCCGCTCCATCAACTCCACCATGGAGCAGCTCCACTATGGGGTTTGTGGAGCAGATTGTACTGTTTGGTACACAACCTAGCTCTAGTTTGTGGAGGTGTGACAGAGGGACCAGACGCTGGTCCCCGTGGGATCGGACTCGTCCGGTCAGTGTAAGAAGGGTTTGAGTTGGACCGGCCTCTGTTGTAGAGACTGCACCGAACATGACTGTGCCTAGGGTTTGGTCTTCTGTGTGGACCGGACGCTCTGCACGTGGGATCGGACGCTGGAGGACAGCGCGTCCGATCAAAGATAGAGAGGTTCTAGAGAGGAAAATTGTTGACTGGACGTGTCCCGTCAATGTGGACCGGACCCTGCCACCGTCTGGTCACACTAGCCATTGCCTGTCAGAGCTGGCTTCATGTAGACGTTGGCTACTGACCGGACACGTCCGGTCACCCCGACAGGCGCGTTCGGTCATCACTAAAAGGCTGAGTTGGACCTCAACGGGTATGTTTGGTTGTGGGGTGTATAAATACATCTCCTACTCGTCCAATTCACCTCTCTTGCTCATTTGTTCAGCTGAGGCAACCATTTGGATTTCAAGTGAGAGCAAGTGCCTAGTGGGGTGATTGAGATATGATAATCCAAGATTAAAGACTACATTAGTGTCTAGGGAGTAGCAAGTGTGCATCCACCTTCCTCATTAGCCTTGTTTGGGTCAAGTGAGAGTTTCACCGGATGCCGATCACCAAGAGTAGCAAGCATAAACTCTCACTTGTGCATCCACTTGGTGCTGATTGAGAGCTTGGTGGTCATCCGATGAAACTTGTGGATGACCCAACTCATCTTGTGAGCTGTTGTGGGTGATTCATCGTGCCGAAGTGGCAAATAATCAGCCCGTAGAGAGCACTTGATCATTACGCGAATCAAGGGGGAGCGATACCCATGTGCGGGTGCTCCAACAAGGACTAGTGGGGAGTGCCGACTCTTTGATACCTCGACAAAACATCGCCATGTTTCTTTCCTCTTCTTACTTTAAGCATTTACTTTGAGCAATTCATTTTATGTCTTTACATTCATAGAATTGACATGCTAGAGTAGGATTGGAACCTAGGTTGCTAAACTCCTTATGCAATAGATCAATAGCTTACACAATTAGGCACTAGGGGTGAAGTGGGCTAAGTATATGACTTAATTATTGCAAGAAATTTTAGAAAAGCCAAATTCACCCCCCCCCTCTTGGGCATCTTGATCCTTTCAATTGGTATCGGAGCCGAGTGCTCTTTGTTTAGGCTTAACCACCTAGAGCAAGATGTCTCATGGGGATGGACCCCCTCCCTACTTTGAGGGGATGATTTTTCTTATTGGAAAATTCGCATGGAGGCGTACCTAGAGGCTATAGATGTTGGAGTGCTTAGAGCCGCCACACAAGGCTTCCCAAAGCCTAAGGATCCCACCAACCTTGTTGGTGATGAGGCCAACTACAAAAAGTGGAACGCAAAGGCCAAAAACACCCTCTTTAGAGGTCTTTGCAAGGATGTCTTCAACCGTGTCCGGAACCACAAAGACTCCCATACACTATGGTCGGACATTTGTGCGCTCCATGAGGGAACTAAGAGTGAGCGTAAGGAATGATATCATCTTGTTATCAAAAAGCTTAATTCATTTGAAATCCTTCCAAATGAAAGTGCTAATGAGATGTATTCACGCTTGAATGTTCTTATAGAGGAAATCAATGGGCTTGGACTCACACAATTGCAACCATCCGATGTTGTAAGAAAGATATTGAGTGTTCTTCCCATTGACAAGTATGGGCATATTGTGACTATGCTACATCAAGGTGATCTTTCCACATGTACACCAACACAAATATTGGGGAAGATTAATGCGCATGAGATGTACATGCACATCACTCCACAAGATGGCTCTTCCTCTTCCAACAAGAAGAAAGATTTGGCTTTCAAGGCTAGACAATAGAAGAAGGGTAAAGCTCAAGTGAAGATGAGACCAACATTGCTCTCATGGTAAGGAAGACCACCAAGATGCTCAAAAAGCTAAACAAGAATGGTGTCAAGTTTGATTCCAAGAAGAAGAAATTCTTCACTAGTAGCAAGAGGAAGCCCATCTCTAAAATGGATTGCTACAATTGTGGTGATCTTGGTCATCTAGCTCATCAGTGTCCAAAGCCTAAGAAAGACAAGTACAAGAAAAAGTACAAGGACAACAAAGATGACACAAGTGATGGTGAGAAGAGAAAAGACAAGCCATACAAGAAGAAAGATGGCAAGAAGAAGCAACACCACAAGAAGAAGAATGACAAATCTTATATTGTTGGTGATTGGCTCACGGACATTGAAACATCAAGTGGCTCATCCGGTGAAGATAGTGATGATGAAAAAGAGAGGGTGGCCGCTCTTGTGATTGGGACTTCACTTCCTCCACCGCCACCACCGCCATCATCCTCTACACACCTATGCCTTATGTCCAAGGGTGTTCGAATGGTACAAAGTGATGATGATAGTAGTGGCAATGAAAGTGGTAGTGATAGTGATGATGAATTCGAAGCACCTTCTTATGATGAATTAGTTGCCTTGCTTAACAAGTACTCTAAAATCATAAGAAAGACAAGAGATAAAAATGAAAAGCTAGAACTTGAGAATGAATCACTCTTAGCAAAGTATGACATAGCCAAAAAAGCTAGTATTGAGCTTAGAGATGAAAATAAAGTTGTCATTCACCCTCAAGGAGCTCAAAGCCAATCTAAAAGAGCTTAAAGAAAAACATGATAAACTTGAGGGGATACACAAGGAGCTCAACACTATATATAGCTTGCTAAAAGAAGAATATACCACTCTCAAGGTCAATCATGATAACCTTGTTATTTCAAATGAGGTCTTATCCAATGAAACACATGATGCTACTAACCATGTTGTTAAGATTGATATAGCTACATCATGTGATGATTTGATTGATGAGAACATTGAGCAAGGATCTAGTAGCAAAGGCAAGCAAGTGGTTGTGGCCGATCATCATGATGATTTTGTTAAGATTAAGAATGAGAATAAAAAGCTAAAGAAAGATCTTGAGAAGCTATCAACCAACAAAACAATTGTCATTGAGAAGCAAGATGGAGACTATGATATGGATCTTGACATTGAGATGCTTAGAGAGGAAAACAAAAGACTCAAAATTGAGAAGACTCATCTCACCACCGGCTTGTACAAGTTCACAAAAGGGCATAATCTTCAAAGTGAGCTACTTATGAACACCGTGATGAAGAATGACAAGTGTGGTATTGGTTTCAAGGCAAACAAAGAGAAGAAAGCCAAAGCTCAATATCAAGCTCAATATCAACATAAGCCAAAGCCCAAGCCAAAGAGATGTATTGAGTGTGGATAAGAAGGTCACTTTTCTCATGATTGTAAAACTCCACCACCACAACCCTTGCCCAAACATGCTAGACCCTTTGCCTACAATGCTCATTATGTGGTTAGAAAGGACACAAAAGGAAGACCTCAAGTTGTGTTTCTAGGTCCACCTAACAAGAATAGGCCTAGACAAATTTGGGTAGCAAAGTCATTAGTTGAGAAAGTGGTTGCCCCCATCAAGTATGGGAGTCTAAAAAACAAGTTTGATCTCTTATGTGTGTAGGTGAACTATAAGACCGGTGGAAGTCATTGGGTTATTGATAGTGGTTGCACTCAACATATGACCGGTGATCCTCGTATGTTCACCTCACTATATGAAAATGTGAATGATCAAGAAAGAAATACATTTGGTGACAATTCAAGGGGCAAAGTACAAGGGTTGGGCAAAGTTGCAATATCAAATGATCACTCAATTTCAAATGTGCTTCTTATTGCTTCATTGAGTTTCAACTTGCTATCCATTAGTCAATTGTGTGATCTTAGCTTTCAATACTTATTCACCGAGAAAGAAGTGGTCGTGTCAAAGAAGGATGATGATCAAGTCATATTCAAAGGCTTTAGATATAACAACTTATATCTAGTGGACTTCACCTCCGATGATGCTAACTTGAAGATATGCCTATTCACCAAATCATCTCTTGGGTGGCTATGGCATAGAAGGCTTGCTCATATTGGGATCGGACGTTGGACCGGATGCTGGAGGACAGCGCGTCCGATCAAAGACACAGAGGTTCCAGAGAGGAAAATTGTTGACCGGATGCATCCGGTCAATGTGGACCGGACCCTACCAGCGTTCGGTCACACTAGCTGTTGCTTGTCAGAGCTGGCGTCACGTAGCCGTTGGCTACTGATCGGACGTGTCCGGTCACCCCGACAGGCGCGTCCGGTCATCACTAAAAGGTTGAGTTAGACCTCAATGGGTATGTTTGGTTGTGGGTGTATAAATACATCTCCTACTCGTCCAATTCACCTCTCTTGCTCATTTGTTCAGCTGAGGCAACCATTTGGAGTTCAAGTGAGAGCAAGTGCCTAATGGGGTGATTGAGATTTGATAATCTAAGATTAAGGACCTCATTAGTGTCTAGGGAGTAGCAAGTGTGCATCCACCTTCCTCATTAGCCTTGTTTGGGTCAAGTGATAGTTTGTGTTTGTTACTCTTGGTGATCGGCATCACCTAGACGACTTGGTGGTGATTGGGAGTTTGGTGATCATCCGGTGGAGCTTGTGGATGACCCAACTCATCTTGTGAGCGGTTGTGGACGATTCACCATGCCGAAATGGCGAAGAATCAGCCCGTAGAGAGCACTTGATCCTTGCGCGGATCAAGGGGGAGCAATACCTCGGCAAAACGTCACCGTATTTCTTCCCTCTCCTTACTTTGCGTATTTACTTTGAGCAATTCATTTCATGTCTTTACATTCATAGAATTGGCATGCTAGAGTAGGATTGAAACCTAGGTTGCTAAGCTCTTTGTGCGATAGATCAATAGCTTACACAATTAGGCACTAGGGGTGAAGTGGGCTAAGTATATGACTTAATAATTGCAATAAATTTTAGAAAAGCCCAATTCACCCCGTCCCCCTCTTAGTCATCTTGATCCTTTCAGCGTACGAGGGAGTCGAACGGATGGAAAAAAAAATGAATCGGTACATATGATTAATGAGTGGCAAAGTGTGTAATTATCTTCAACTCCACATGGAGTACAAAACTCCAAAACCTGGAGTACCTCTTGAGGTGCTCTAGAAAAAACGTGGAGTTTGTCTCTAACTCCACGTTTTTCATGGAGCAGAGTTTGGAGTTGGAGGTTTTTGGCAAGATGAAGCTGGAGCGGAGCTGCAAAATCCTAGAATGGAGCAGTCCTAAACACCCCTCTTAGAAACTAGATTATACGAGATGAGTTGTGAAATTGTTTGGATCTATAGATTATAAAAGCTAAGGTTGACATCTTTTACCACAATACCGACACTCTTTGATTTTTAATGCTTTTTCTCTGGAACAAAGAGATGGATAGAATAGTCTTTTGATGTCTAGAAGCCATCCGGAAGAAGCTAGGTTTCCTCGGCTTACCGGATTATGAAATCTGTAGGGGTCTCTAGATTATAGAAGCTAGCTAGAAGCTATACCTACAATCTTCATGAATCCACACCAACTCTTAGTTTTTTATGGTAAAATTGTGGGAATCTACCAAAACTAGCTAGTATATACTATGTAGACAAACATGTTTTTTCTCGCAAACAGTGGCGGAGTTTGAGGTTAAATTTAGAGGGGACAACAGTAGAATATATATGGTTTAGGGAGTGTAGGGGTGGCCAATCTAAACCTTTATTTGCAAAATATACTAAGATACTACAGCATCATTTATAGAATTGCAAAAACAAGGAGGGGCCATGGCCCACTATGGCTCTAAAGAAGCTGTGCCTTTGTCGCAAACAAGAGCACGTGCACGACTCTTTTCTTCAAAAATGGTCATTCCAAATCCAAGTTGTACAGGACAGATCAAGCCTAACGCACGCAGGGTATCCTTTCCGTTCCAAAATATAGATCGACATTTAGATAAAAAGTTAAAGTATGTATTTACAAAAATTAAAATAACTTGTCATTGGAAACAGAAAGGGAATAATTTTTAGGATAACGCACGCTAGTCAGGCAAGGCACCAACAAGTCGCCGGTATCCAGCACTTCTCGGATCCAATGACGGCAGCCATCTGATCTGGTCAGCAGGTCACTACTCTCTTGGTCTTGGATCCAACGTGTGCCTCGGGCCTCGGCACGACTTGCATGCCATCGGCGACTCGGCGTCTGTCCTCGGTGGTGTGCTACTGCTTTGGTGTGACCCAACTAACCCACACCGACACCGGAATGCAATTTGCGGATCATTTTAGATGATTCAGGCTACGGGGTTGTCAGCGACTTGAAGGCAGAAATCGATGGTACTGAAATGAGTACCAAATGCACGAGGATCCGGTCGAGCAGTTTTGTCATCAACGGTGCAGATCTGACTGCAGATACCCCGCGTCAAAGAGCTGCAATTTGCAAGAAGATCTGCAGTCGATTCAGCCAGTAGTGAAAGGACACACGGATCTGCAGCAGTTCTTCTGCCTGCCTCGTATCATGAACACAGGCCTGTCCAGTTGTACAATGTAGTAGTACACTACTACACCTTTTATGGACTCTGGAGCCTGGAGGGGCCAGCAGCCCTGCATCCCAGACAGCAATGTCTCATGATCCCTCCTCCAACATGCAGAGATACTATGCAGTTGGGCTGGCTGTGGCTGCGTCACACTGCAAAAGAATTTTCTTCACAGTAGCTGAGCTAATCAAGCACAGTTGAAAGATTAAGGTTTGCATAGTGGAGGAGCATTTTCAGAAAATGTTGTGGCATGATGTCCCAGAGGCAGAGGGACAACGAAAGGTGTGCCAGCCTACCTGCCAGAAATTCAGGCCTCCTGTCCAACGCAAGAACCTTCCAAGCTTCCAACTAGGCAAAAGTACCCAGGTTTCATGGCAGCTCATACGTTCACATACATGCATTTTCATTTTATTTTTTTCGGTATCATTCACCACTAATTTCCATCCATGCATGTGGACGTTATTTTATTTTCAGCCCTATATAATACTATTCTGACGGGGTAGGTGGTACCAGACTGCAGCTCAGATTTGTAGTTTACTCTACAGGCCACGCTCACCTCTTTCGGAGCCACCTTCAGATGGCAACATCACCAAACCGACGAACACACTTGTGCCAGCCTTTGCATTGTTGCCCTCAGTTTTCCTTGATTACTACAGATAAACTAACATCAGGAACAAGGTGGGTCTCAGAATAGGGTACTGCAAAGGCTGTGCCTGTTTGCTTCCCCTTGCTTTTGACTGCACTATGAGAAGCCTCAAGCCTGTCCTGATAAACCTAGGAATAGTAGTACAAAAAAGGAACTGGGACCTTGATCCAGTCCCGGCAATGCCACCCTGTCATCGGACTTTAGATGATAAAGTAAAGATCAATGATGCACAAAAAAAAAATAGAAGAGGAAAGAAACCTAGGTTTTATCTAGCCTCATAGCCTGTGCTTATCTAATATCTGTGTGTCAGGTTTTGTGGGCTAACGGCTGAAAGCTCAGTAACCAAAGATGGGGAAGAAAACAATGGTTATGAGAGTGATCTGGCGGTTGGTCTGGTTCTTTCCTTTTCCTTGGAAACATGCTGATTTGATGCAAGAAGATGCTTTCCCAATGCTATAAGTTACAGATAAAGATGCTCAACACATAAAGTTGCAATTGTGTAAATGTAAAGTGAAAAAACAGCAAAAGCACAATGTTCTGTGTGGTTTTTCACTGAGGGGACAAATATTCTTTCAGGATCAGGACCACTACTACAGCAAGGTGCAAGGAAGGTGCACCATCCTTTTCTTCAACACAAACTACAGCTTGTGCTTACAGAATTGAGTGTAGTTTTCTCCAGAAAAAAAAAATGTTCACAATCGCAGACTTGGTGACAATATCTATCGAGGTTTGAGAGCATACTGCAATGTAATAAAACGTCAGAAGAAGAAAGAAAGTCAAGTAGTCATCCTATTCATTCCCTCTTTCATCAAGAAAACTTACAGTGAACGTGCTACCTATCTTTATCTACATTCTACAAAAGAATCCTTTCCTTAGATATGTAAAAAAATGGATGGCTCTAAAAGAAATAAGAACAGGAAAAGAAAACCTTAAGACTAAATTTAACAAAGAGCAAACCAGTCCTACCTAACTCTTTTTTGTGTTTCTTTCCCTGTCTGTGTATACCCATCATCTACCATGGATCAAATACAATGTTTACCCATCATCTACCATGGAAGACTTCCAGTGGCTGGATCTGTGAACGCTTTATGCACAAAATCTTTAAGACCGGTATCATATACTTCACAGAACCGACGCGGCCAATCCTCTGGTTCCACCGGCTTGGTCCCCAATCCTGGTGCCCTGTCCCTGGATCCAACGTTCTCCTCGTCCTGCCAATCAGCAACATAGGTCGCGACACGCCCAGAAAACTTATCCTTGAACACCTCCCAAACTTGATACTTGTAGTGGTTGATGAGCATCGCACTCTGACCAATGTTCACATACCTCACGCCTTCTTTCAGATGGAAGTGGTGCACCACATTGATGAGTGATGGGTTTAGTGCGTCCGGCCTGACAATTGACTTGTGGCGCTCTGGTGCAGCGAGCCTGCAGGTGTAACCTGTTGTAACGCCTTTCTTGGGAATTTTAGTCCGACCTGAGGGACCAAAGCTGTGGCACGCAGTCCTGAGCTCACCGATCCGTGGCCTGTCTGAGTAGTTCTGGAGAATATCTGGTAGAGTCTGGTTGCCAGGGAAGTGCAAGAACTCGTCGATGTCGATGAACCCCACCCACTCACAGCTCTCTCGGGCCCTAAGAGCACAATGTGCAAAGCCAGCCTCCTGAGACTTCATCCATGGCCACAGATGGCGTGTCACATTATACCTTGATGGATCCATGGTACTGAGGACCTGATCAATGTCATCATCACTGTTGTTGTCATAGATGAACCACCGTTCCACACCGATATGTGAGTGGTAGATGATCCATTCCCGGAGGAACCTTGCCTGGTTGCGAAGCATGGTGCATACACACATTGAGTGTGCCTTTTGCCGTCGATGCCTGTTATACCGAGGAAGTGGCTCAGGTTCAGCAATTGAGGGCGGCGTAGAGTCTCTTTGTCCTTTCGTCCTGATGGAGACCAACATAGGCTTGCCATCACTATCTCCATTGCCATTGCCATTGGGATCAGTTGTCATCCTGAGATACCGGCGAATGCGAACTGGTGTCACACACCGGAAAATCTCTTGTGCAGCAGAAATCACAGGGGATGTGAGCACATGCTTTGGCTTTGACAGGTCACGGCCAAAGACACACTGATACCTCGACGCCACACCCAAACGGCCTGGCCGTAGGTTCATCCCCTTGGCGAACACAATGGTGGAGTTGTCCCTGCTGTCGACAAGTGCAGTGTACACAAGCCTGTCCCATTGTAGCGGCGCCACCGGAGGTGACAGGGACAGTGACAAAGAGACATCCACACCAGATGGCTCGGCAGGGCAATGGACGAGGCTGGGTCCATCAGGCAAGGAGGTGGCCAAGAGGGGTGGTCGGCGCAGCTCCGAAAAGTTGGCAGGGGAGTACAAGCACTCAAACCGCTGAGGAGCTGGCAGCGACGACTCGTCCTTGAGGATTAGGAGAACACGGTCCGGAAAGGCAACCGCGTGCTGGATTTGGACTGACGGCAACACGGTGTCGGCGCTGCTGCCAGCTTGCTGCGCTCTGGCATCAGAGGAAATGGCGTTCAGGGTCGCCGACGGCCACGCAGTCGTGAGCACCGGCCGGAACGATGCTGCATCAGAGACAAGAACATCAGCATCTCGTGTAGAGAAGAAACAAACGAAGCGAATTCAGCATGCTTGAAATCAGAAACACCAACACACACATTCTTCATGTGATGGCGTGAGCTTTTCCTGTTCTAGTAACAATCAGTCAAAAGCAAAACACCATCACTAGTATAATGTATTCACTTGCTAACGTTCCAACCCAGGTGCCACTGGCGCGTTTCCAATGAAATCATTAACAAACGGACAGAATCCAAAGAGAGAAATTGCAATTTTGCCGGGAGTGGTAAGACCACATCAGATCTACCGCAACGCCCCCAACAAAAAGGAACCGTCTTTTTCCTCACCTTCTCAACAACGAACACCAAACACATACCAAAATCGTATCTAAAAATGAGAACTTTGTCGCCCAAATCATTGTTAATCCCACCACGCTCCAAGCACACGATTCTCGTGACAATACAATTCCGGCGACCCACCTAAACCCCACCCAAGATCCAATAATTCACGCCAGGAGAAGGCAGAAAGTCCAGTGAGGAGGCAAATGGGGAGGAAGGCTCACCTCCAATGACGTGCACGCCGACGAGGACGACTACGCCGGCGCACAGGAACGCGAAGAGCGCCGCGAAGACACGCCGCTGCGGCGGCGCCGCCGCCGCCGGCGACCGGTGGCCCCTCGCGGCAGGGGAATCCCCGCCGCCGCCACTTCCTACCGCTGCAGTAACCTTACAGCTCCCGAGCCTGCTCAGCTTCCTCTCCTTCGCCGACATCGCCATCGCCGGCGCCGGTCACAACCGCCGCTCCCGGTCCGGCAGCAGCCCAGATCCCCAAGCGGCGGCAGCGAGCCTGACAGGCCACACCATCCGCAACGCGCTACCGGGAGTCGTGGAGCATCGGCGCCCCGCCAATATCTCGATGGTTGGTTGCCGTGGACGAGGAAGAGGCGAAGCGAAGCGGCGGCCGGCGAATCCGAAGCGGTGGTTGCGTTCGCAAGGAGGCTCTGCTTGCCGACCGACTCCTGCTGCTGCAGTGTCTGCTGGGCAACCGGCGCGTTTATACCCGCGGCCAGGTCTCTGACCGGTGGGCCAGCGCGTTCCTCCTGGGCCCACGCGCCGGTGGGGGGAGGCCGGCCGCGAAGCGCGGTCGTGCGGCGCGTGGCTGGGCATGACGTGTGGGCCCGTTGGTACAGTGCGCCCGTGACGGGTGGGGGCGTTTCTAACGGCACGGGCACGTCGGGCCAATGGAGCGGCGGGTTCGCTGGGTGGTTATTTTATGGGGACGTGCTGTATGACAGTGGGGTCAGCTTGCATGGGTCCACCATGTCAGTTGCTGAGGTGGGGATAGGTGTTGGTGTTTTGTGATTTGGATGGAACAGCAATAATTGGTGTGCACATGGGGGGAATTTATCTACTCCTGAATATAACTATAATATATTTATCATATATAACAGCAAGGTTTTCTTTTCATTCCCATTCACTTTGTTGCTTTGCTTTAATACAGTTAGAGACTAGAGACAAGAAACAATAATGGAAGAATAAAAAAAGGCAGATTTAGCAGAGCATGGAAAGAGAATGCCATGAACACCAGATTTAGAATATATATTATTATTATATATCTCATTCATGCATCTGAATTTTTTAATATGCAACATAAGCCCCTGGTTTCACAGCATGTTTTGAACTTTAGATCCTCACAAAATTACTGGACACCTATTTTACCATTTAATTTGAGAATGTCAGGTTTAGTTTGTAGCAGTGTCCTACTTCTGTATCTGTTGATTGCTAATTCATTATATATTTTCGATATATACGCATATACATATGCATGAATGTGTCATGTTTTTAACTTTTTATTGGCTACTAAATCGGAGCAGCATCTCGACGAGGAAAGTTGCCACGTGTTAAATTTGTGGTCACAAGAATTCTTCAATCGGACCATATTGTGGCCCTACTTGATTGAAATGTTTTGTCATTTTCGTATGCACGTGAAACCTTGGTACCTTTCCTCTACATGCTAAAAGCCATCTGATTGTAATTCCATTGAATTTGAGTTAGTCAAAATAGTGTATCAGATTAACTCACATCTCATAGTCATAGCTGGGGCAGAGCTGGGCTATTTCAATGTTGTCACTTGACAACAATGGAATTTTCACATCCAAGAGGTAAGTATTCTTACTTCAAGAGGGAACAATACAAATAATCATACTTATCACAACGCTAATGACATCAATGCATTTTTATTCTAGATCCACCCCAGAAGTGCTCTTTAATATTTTTTAATTTAAAACATAAATATTTCTACCCGTTCTTAATGCATTGAATAGCAGACCCCCCCCTGCCCCTACATCAAAGACAGAAATATATAAATATTTGCCCTTTGGGTTGATCTAGGAATCTTGAGCCTGTAGCTAAGTATACCCTACCTCAAAGGGCTGGGGTTAGATTGATCTCCTAACCACGGTTTATTGGGCCTTGGTCACGCTACGACGATCAGGCGCCTGACCCTACATGGTTGGTGGGCCCCGTCAGACATCTTATATAAAGAGGTGGGGGCGGCTGCTCAAAGACGAGGTTAAGTCATGAGTCAGAAAACCCCACCGACAAAAACCTAGACCGATCTAAGAGGGTGCGCAGCCCGGCTGACGGAGAAGCTCACCGACCCTCCCCTCGCATCATCAATCTGCCCAGTCACGACCGCATCGACGTCTGCAGTAACCTCTCTACTCCACCTGTCATTTGCCTGCAGTCTTGCCTCCATCATCGAACCAACCGATGGCCAAGACAACCATGACTTCATCTGAAGGCTCGGGTTCATCACCAAAGACCTCTCTACCCTATCTCCTCACGGTGTAGTGTTCTAGGTCTAAATGTGCATGTGCTTCACTGTGGATCCAAGTGTTTATTCCCTAGATCTACCCTAGTCGATCCACGTAATGTTAACAATGGTACCGAGACTTTTTTCTAGCGGTAGATCCGGATCGGGAAAAAAAGAAATCGAACCCTAATCCTCAATCGGCACGGAAAAGTGAGAAAGATTTGAGACATGGTCTCAACATCCTAACCCGCTTCGGTGATTGATTGAGAAGGAAAAGAAACCGATTTCAAATCGGGGAAGAAGAAAACAGTTTCATCCCCAATCCTAACCCTAACCCTAATCGGGAAATCGTGCAAAATCCGAATCAAAGAAACCGAAAGGATCCCGATCTCGGATCGGATCGAAAAGAACCCTAACCCTAGAAATGAAACCCTAACCCTAGATTGGGTTTTGGGGAAGGAAAAGATGAAGAGGGAACCTACCCGGTCCTCCCGACACCGTGTCATCACGGCTGAAAAGCACCACCGTGGTCTTTGGTGATCATCACCGCCGCCATGGTTGGCGAAGGACAGAGGTTCTGGCCTGAATGCAGGCTTCAGATAATGATCCAAAGCCGCTGACGGCGGCAATGGCGCTCGCCATGGGCGAGCAGCAAGACCGCATGAGAGGGCTTGGCACCGTGTCGTCCTCACTTCTTCTCCGGTGATTTAGGTGGTTGCTACTCCCTTCGTCTTCGCTACACCGTCGTGGAGTGGGAGAGGAGAGAGAAAGAGAAATGGTATAGGGTTTTCGGGCGCTGCGGCGGGTTTTTGATGCCCCGAGTGTGTGCTCCACCGCCGATCGAGACAGACTGACCACGAGCGACCGGCGGCCAACATAGAGCAGAAAGTGAAAGGGCGCGAGGTGAATTCTACCCTAGGCCAAAGTTGCGGCTGGCGCGAAGTCTTATTGGAGCCAGCCATGAGCATGAGCATGCAACATAAGCTTGCAGAACATGTGTGTCAGCCCATAGACATGGCGATGTCTTTTTTTGGCTAAAATGGCCTAATGAATAGAAATAGCTCAAAGTTTTTCTTTTATTTTTCCAGAAATATATATTTTTGATGAATTTCAATTGGAAGTTGATGCAAATCTTTGTGCAATTTTTGTCCAACGACAATTTTGTTCAGAAACGATTACAATATTTAAGAGTTTCAGAAAAATAATTATGGGCATATTTAAATTTTCCATTGCGTATTTAAAGTAATTATGGACTTTTAATTAAATTGAACCAACAGGAGAATTTGATTTTAAGAGCCAAGAGATAAATATGAGTTGATTATGATATTGTTATTTTCCCGACCAACGTTGTTAATAGCAATATTATAATTTTAATGATTATGCATTATTTCTATTTCTACGCCCAACTATGATGTAGATTTAATGTATAAAATAATTGTATGTTTTAATTTTGACCAACGTTAAACTAAGGCATGCAATTATTGTTGTTATTTCGTTCTCACACTATTTGAATTGTGTTTTGGAGGATACAACTTAATGAGTTGTATCAAAGAGATCCCCACTCTAAAAGGTGATAACTATAATGAGTGGAAGAAAAAGATAGACTGCATTCATCCTCATTTGAGGTAGATCGGTTGTCACCACACCGTGCCCCCGTAGAACCTGTGGCACCGTGAGGAGACTGATGAGACCGATCTTTGCATGGCGTAATAGAGAGCGGGATTTTGCTCCGTAAAGATGTCCTATGACCTTGAGCATAGGAAATGGGTCACTTGCCAACAAGAAGTGTTTGGCGTTGATAAAGAACACGATTGAGTCTCACTGTTGTGGGCTCAATTCCATCAATGACACGGTCATAGAGTACCTAGATAGAATAAAGAGTCAGGTTCACCGGCTCTTCAAAGACATATGCAACCCAAATGATCAAGCAACCGGTTCTGTAAAGGTACTGTGTGGCGGCAAAGTGGCATTAGAGAGCACATATCTTGAGAATGAGCAATCTGGCATCTAAGCTCAAACCAATGGATTTGGCACTCAAGGATAAGTTTCTTATTCATTTGATTTTTGCTTCTTTGCTCAAAGAATTTGACACCTTTGTTGTTAATTACAACATACAGCCTGAAAAATGGGATTTAGAAAAGCTCATAGCCATGTGTGTGCGGGAGGAGGAAAGAATAAAAGTTTCACAAGGTGGTTCAGTCAACTATCTAAAAGATAAGAAAAAGAACTATTATAACAGCTCTTCCTCCAAGACATCTGGAAAAGGTCCCATGCAACAGTCTCAGAACCAGCAATTCCCAGTGGCTAAAGATCAGTGTCTCCACTGTAAGAAGACGGGACATTATAAAAAGAACTGTCCCGATTTCCTAAAGATGATAATGAAGAATAAAGGTGAGAACATTATTACGTTTGTAAATGAATCCTTGTATGTAAAGTTTTCAAAATCTACTTGGTGGATTGATTCAGGTGCAACTATTCATGTTGCTAATTCATTACAGGGATTTCGTTCGATGAGAACTTTGCAAAGAAGCGAAAGTTTCATTAAAGTCGTAAATGGAGTACAAGCAGAAGTTGAGGCCGTTGGAGATCTTCCTCTAGAGCTTCCAGATGGCTTTATACTTTTTCTTAGAGATGTTCTTTATGTACCTTCTTTGCAAAGAAACCTGATTAGTGTATCAAAGTTGGACCATGATGGTTATGATTGCCATTTTGGAAATGGCAAATGTCAGATATTGTTTAATAATAAATGTGTTGGTCTTGCCTTTCGACAAGACGAGCTTTATTTGTTATTACTTCGTGAAAATGTGAATTTCGTATGTGATGTGAATGAAAATGTATCCTCATCGAACAATAGAAACAGAAAACGAAAGAGAGCTCACGATGCGTTGTCGAAATTATGGCACTGTCGTTTAGGCCATATTTCGAGGAGGAGAATAGAAAGACTAGTTAAGAATAATATTCTTCCTTCATTAGAGCTCTCAGAGTTAGAACAATGTAGAGATTGCATAAAAGAAAAGTATGTAAAGAAAATTAAGAAAGATGCCAAACGAAGCGCAGGAATTCTACAGATTATTCACACAGACATATGTGGTCCTTTTCCTGTGAAAAGTGTGGATGGTTATGATTCATTCATAACATTCATGTATTTATTACTCTCGTTTTGGCTATATTTATCCAATTAAAGAAAGAACGAAGCGTTGGATAAATTCAAAATATTTAAAGCGTGTTGAAAATCAAAGATGATTTAAAGATTAAGATAGTCGTCCTCGACCGTGGAGGAGAGTACTACTACGGCCGGACATACCCCATATGGACAAGTTCCCGGACCCTTTGCAAGGTTCTTACAGAGAATGGTATAGTCGCCAAAGATTCAACACCGCGAACCTCGCAGAATGGAATAGCCGAAAGGCGTAACTGCACTCGATGGATATGGTGCGTAGTATGATAAGTTACTCCACTTTACCGATGAGTTCAGGGATGGAGGCGTTAAAACCGCCATTCATATTCTCAATAGAGTACCAAGTAAGTCGGTGCCCAAAACACCGTATGAGTTGTGGATGTGGGAAGAGTACCCTCACTTAACCACTTGCGTGTGTGGGGGAGCCCTGCTTGAGGCTAAAGTTTTTAACCCAAATATTGGGAAGCTAGATCCCAAAATGTTGAGTTGCCATTTCATTGGCTACCCGAAAAAGTCAAAAGGTTTTCGCTTTTCTTGTCCTAACAGACATACAAAGTTTGTGGAAACGAGACACATTGTCTTCCTAGAAGATGAAATGATTAGGGGAGCATGGTAGCTCGAGAAATTGACCTTGAAGAGAAGCGGGTGTATGCACCCACTCCGATCATTCATGAGCCATTTTTCTCACTACCTGCTGTTGCTACACCGACAGTACAAGACACTGTGGTGCCAGCACCTATTGTTATCCCGTCTGTGGCAACAATGAATGATGATGAGGACCTCTGTGCCTCAGATCCTATAGAATCTATTGCCACACATGAGGGGGAGCAACAACAACTTCAAATGTAAAATGTGCCAATTGAGGAGGTCCCTAGAAGGTCTCAAAGAGTTAGAAAATCAGCTATTCCTCTGCTGATTATGAGGTGTACAACACTGAAGAATTTCAAATGGAGGATGATCCCACCTCATTTGAAGAAGCCATGAAAAGTGATCATTCATCAAAGTGGCTTGAGGCCATGGAAGATGAGATGAGATCAATGAATGCAAATAAAGTTTGGGATTTGGAGATAATTCCTAAAGGAGCCAAAACAAAGAGGGCAGAAATGGGTCTACAAAATAAAACTTGACTCTCAAGGGAATATAGAAAGACATAAAGCCCGACTTGTGGCAAAAGGCTTTACACAAAGAGAAGGGATTGATTACAATGAGACTTTTTCTCCGGTCTCGTAAGGATTCCTTCGAATCATAATGGCATTAGTGGCACATTACGATTTGGAATTACATCGATGGATGTAAAGACGGCATTTCTCAACGGAGACTTAGAGGAAAATGTTTACATGGCACAACCGAAAGGTTTTGTCATGGAAGAAAAAGAATGTTTGGGATGCCGCCTAAAGAAATCTATTTATGGATTAAAACAAGCTTCAAGGCAAAGGGTACTTGAAGTTTGATCGCATAACAATAAAAAATTTTGGGTTTAAAGATAATATTGAGGACAATTGTGTCTACGCAAAGTTTAAGAATGGGAAGTTTATCTTCCTTGTCCCGTATGTGGATGATATCTTACTTGCTAGTAGTGATGTCGGGTCTACTCACCGAGATGCGTAAGTTTTTGTCCTCAAAATTTGATATGAAAGATCTTGGTGAAGCTTCGCTCGTTCTAGGGATCGAGATTCACCGAGATAGAAGTAAAGGGTATTAGGACTGTCACAAAAGGCATACATAGAAAAAGTCTTAAAGAAATTCAAGATGCACAAATATAGTCCCTCACCTCCTCCTATAGTCAAGGGCTTGACATATGGGGATTTTAATGCCCCAGAACCAATATGAGATCGATCAAATGAAAGTGGTTCCATATGCTTCAAATGTCGAAGCTTGCAATATGCTCAAGTGTGTACGCTATACGACTTGGCATTTGTTACCGGGTTACTTGGCGATTCGAGCAATCTCGAATAGAACACTAGAAATTGGTAAAGAAAGTCTTGCGTTATTTGCAAGGAACGAAAGGCCTCATGATGACATATAGAAGATCTGATTCACTCCATATAGTGGGATATTCAGATTACGATTATCACGGGAGATAATAGAAAATCCACGTCTGGGATATGTGTTCACTCTCGCAGGGGAGCTATTTCATGAAAAGCTCAAAGCAAACCGTCACTACATCGTCCACAATGTATGCCAAGTTTGTAGCGTGTTATGAGGCAGCAAGGCAGGAACTGGGCGGCTAAAGAAGTTCATACCCGATTTGAAAGTGGTTGATTTACATCAATAGACCACTTTGAAGTTATACTTGTGATAATAATCCAAAGAATCATGTATGCTCACAACAATAGGTCAAGTGGTGCCAATTGTCACATTGACATAAAGTATTATGTTGTGAAGGATAAAGTCCGGGATCAAATAATAAGTCTTGAGCATATAAGTACAAAAAATATGCTCATGGATCCGCTTACAAAAGGCTTACCACCCAACGTGTTCGAGAGAACATGTAGCCGGCATGGGTTTAAGGGAAAGCCTATGATTCCGGACTATAAAGGCCCAAAAGTTAAAGTAACTATTTCGAGATCGTAGAGGCGTGCATTGTAGTGTTAAATCTATCGGCGATTGACCGTGACGATGAGACATGCTCTATGCATCATCTGTGAAGGAATGAGTAAGGATAAAAGGATTGAAGTTTTAAAAGTTTAAAGATAAAAGTAATAGTGAGATCAAGGGGAGAATGTTAGATTGATCTCCTAACCAATAAGCCCAACTGATTTATTGGGCCTTGATCACGCTGCATCGATCGGGGCACCCAACCCTACATGGTTGGGCCTCGCCGTCGATCCTTAGGCTATATAAAGAGGTGGAGGCCAACGCTCAAAGCACGAGGTTCGGCCCGTGAGCCACAAACCCCACCGACAAAAACCCTAGACCGATCTAAGAGGTGTGCGTATGAAATGACGGAAGCTCATCGTGACCCTCGCATATCGTCATGACGCAAAATGACCTTGATCGACGTCCAGTGCAACCTTTACTCCACCTGTCATGCTGCCCTTGTCTTTTCCTCCATCACCGAACCAACATGGCCAATCACAACATGACTTCATCTGAAGGCTCGCATTCATCACCAAAGACCTCTCTACCCTATCTCCCTCACGGTGTAGTGTTCTAGGTTTAAAT
Source organism: Miscanthus lutarioriparius (assembly GCA_904845875.1). Classification (NCBI taxonomy): domain Eukaryota; kingdom Viridiplantae; phylum Streptophyta; class Magnoliopsida; order Poales; family Poaceae; genus Miscanthus; species Miscanthus lutarioriparius. Next base: position 72,480,017 of record CAJGYO010000013.1, read on the forward strand.
GTGCATGTGCTTCACGGATCCAAGTGTTTATTCCCCTAGATCTACCCTAGTCGATCCACAGAATGTTAACACTGGGGCGTCAAATGTGGTCCACTAAAGGTTACATACTGTGATACTGATCTCTGCCTTAATCGCGGTTAACAACTTGCATGGTATGAGAGAGAGAGAGAGAGAGAGAGAGAGAGAGAGAGAGAGAGAGAGAGAGAGAGAGAGAGAGAGAGAGAGAGAGAGAGAGAGAGAGAGAGAGAGAGAGAGAGAGAGAGAGAGAGAGAGCAGAAAACCTGCATCCAACCAATCTGGAGGACATACAGAAAGGTATCATAATTCATAAAGAAAGACACTTGTCCTGGTAATACTTTATTGACTGTCCTGCTATTCCTGCCTTTGCCTTTCTGTACAATTTTCCTCTTCAGCTACTATGAAGCAGCATATAATAACTAAAAAGGTTTCTGTAGAAGTGGTTGTCCGTATGGATTATTGGCATTAACATCTCACGAAGAAAAAGATTAAAGATAAGATAGCAGCAGTTTAAGATTTGGTTATGTTTACCTTCAGCATTGACACCATTTAAATGAAATGGATCATGCCGTGTAGATGAAAACTTTTATCTAAGGCCTGAGTTGCAGGAAGCAGAATGCCTGAAATGAAATACAAAAGGCACGGCAAGGATATTTCCGGTCAGAGTTTGTTAGAAAGCATAACTGTTCTTCAGAACCTTTTTTTCTGGACATGCACTACTCATGAATCATGATAGAGAATATCAGAACAGAGCAGCACATGATCTTCCGGTTGAGCTGTGTGTATAAATGGGCAGCAGCAGCAGCAGCATAAGCTCGAAGCATCGCAGCTCAGACATTTCATTAGCTAGCCCTGAAGGTAAGAGTTGTAGGAAACTGAACTCTGCTGTGCCTTCCGTTCCGTGACAGACAGTTTCAGGAGTTCAGTTTTCTCCAACATTTTATCTTCAGCGCCTCTATCAGTAGCCATTGCAAAATCAAGCACATGTGTGTGATGAGTTAGCTTTGGCTCGGGTGACAACCCTGAGCTGAAACTTTGGCAACTGAATTTGAGAATTGGATGGAACCAAATCTGGTTGCGGAAGCAAGACAAGACTTGGTTTCCTCCAATATCTCATGTTCAGTTGATCAAATGATGTGTAGGTGCACTGGTGCAGTGCAGCAGTTAGACGAGACTTCTGTGAAGAATTTGGAAGCTGAAGGTGAGTGTTGGCGGGAACCAAATCTCCAGCTGCATGCACAGAGATTTGGTTTCCTCCAATGTCTCATCTTCAACTGTCCCAAATAAATGCAACTTTAGAGGCGTTTTCAGGATTATTATTATCATTCACTGAGTGAGCAAATACAGCATTTCGAGCGAGCCCTTCGCACCCATTTGGGGTCTTGGAGTGAGCCAATATATTTTGGTAGTTTTCTAGATTTTTTTGGATTTTTTTTGATTTTCCTAGAGCTAAATCAATTTTTAAAAAGATTCTAGAGATATTTTCACAAGATATAGATATATTATTTAGGTTTCTCGTGTCCTAATCCATCTTTAGTATTTTTCTCAGAATTTTTAGAAGCTTAGAGATTTTTTTTTGGTTCAAAAACCTCATTAGGTATTTTATGGATTTATTTTTAAACTAAAAAAGACAAAACTGTCTTTTAAAACCACCTATAACCGGGTTAGGGAGGTAAAATGAACGGTTTTAAAGGTTGAGGAGGTGGTTTACCACGTTTTGGAGTTCAGGGAAGAAAAACTAGACTTCGAAGATAGTTCGAGAAGGTAAAATGGACTTTTTCCTTGGAGGGACGTCTAATTTTGTTGCTTGAAGAGTGTAGGTCCTTTTTTTCTGTAAGTTGTGACCAACCAAAACGCACAGGTGGGATTACATGCGGCCCATTTCCCTATTTTGTTTTCTCTTTTCTTTTTTATTCTTCTTTCTTTCATTTTTCTTTTCTATTCCCCTGCTTCTTATTTTTATTTTGACTTCATGTTTTTTCCTTTTAAGCATATTTCTTATAACAGAATATAAATAAGCATGTAATTGATTGCTCCGTTGATGAAAATATACTTTTCACAGTTTATATTTTAAAATTCTTTAACAATTGATTTTTTGTGTTATGTTTTATATTGTTCTAGTAGTGAACAATCATTATTAAGTGGTACAATTTGGATTGTTCACAGGGTAGAAAATGGATACTTCATAGTATATTTGATTGTTCGTTATGAAAATCCATTATTGTATGGTATATTTTGAGTTGTTTCCAGTTATGAAAAAATACTGTTTTATGATATATTTTGGATTGTCACCGTAGTCTATAGTGAAAAAACTTATTGTTCCACCATGGTATATTATGTAGAAAAACTCATTGTTCTATGGTATATTTGGTTGTTTCAATTATTGAATTAGTGCTATTCTATATTATATTCAATTGTATGTAGCAACTGCGAAAAATTATTGTTGCATTGTATACTTTGGACTAATTCTAGCAGTGAATTTTTCTTGCTTCGATATATATCTTATATTGTTCTAGTAGTGAATCATATCCAATAATGAAACTGTGAAGTGAACAAAACAATATCTACATGAAGAAAGGAAATAGAGGGAAATATCATTAGAAAAAAAGAAGAAAAATATCATAAAAACTAGGTCACGTCCAATTGGGCAGGCGCACGCTCTTTTCATCACCAGGAGACAAAAGAGGAATCGTCCCCAAAGCAATGCATAGCTAACTCCCGTAGCTGCAACGTAGAAGCTTTCGCACTATTTTTTAGATTTGTTATATTCAAAGTTTATTCGTAATTGTAACTATAAACTAAATTATGCATCCGAGTTTAGAGTAATGCAACTGTTGAGAAATTTATTAATGATCAATTAGTGATTAATCCAAATGGTGTCTTTTCACACACCTCTCTTTCTATAGAGATCATTTGCATTCTCGCTCTCTAATTCTAACACGTTATCAGCACCGCTCTTCGCTGAGCTCGGTGACTTCCGAAACTCGATGGCTTCTGTCCAATTGTCCATCATAGTCCTGAAGCGTCCATCGATCGAACAAGAACATCAGGCCAGAAGCGTTCATCGATGGAGTAGAAAACGCTGTCCAGCGGACGTGCGCTGGTGATGGCGACCGACTTCAGGGCTGGCTCCATGCGAGCAACGGTCGAGATCGACGCTGGTGTTCTCCATTGCAAGAACTGAAGAACAGGTATCTTGCTGTACTGAAGAAAGGAGACAAGAGGCCACTGGTATCTCTTGATTTTTAGCTTCGCCTGCACTTGTGGAGATCAACGGTGACACAAGTCACAGAACAAGAGGCAAACTTGCCCGCGTCTACAAGAAATTGATCTCCAAATATATGAACAAAAGAGGACGTTGGCAGTCGAGGTCGGCGGCCTACACTCCAATCGGAAATCAAGTCTTCGTTCTCCTATCACACGGTCGGTGGTCTTCAACATCTGCAACAAACATGGAGATGGACGAATCAGTGGCACTGTGGCCTGCAAATCCGACCAAGAAGGCAAGAACAGCAATCCGATTGAAGAAAAAGGTGGACGCTTGCATTCTTTGATGAAGAAACACACAAGGAGTAGAAAAGCGTCTGGACACACAAATCCGTAAGCATATATGTGAATTTCTTCAATTCATTGAGTTCTTACCTCTCCATGGCAATGGCCGTTGTGGAGACCTGGTGCCCGGGCTTGGCCTGCGGTGGCGGTTGCACGCCTGTCTGTGGCAGCGTGCTCGCCGGTCCGAGACAGGAACGGCGTTTGGCAAGCACCGGAGGCCAGGCGCATCATGACGGCGGTTGTGCCGGTGCACCAGGGCCCGCATGCCCGACCGACAGCGGAGCGCCCACATGTGCCAGGCAAGGGCGGCGGCGGTGCCTGTGCGCCATCTCGCGGTGGCTGCGTGCCCGGTCGATGATGGCGCTGCTGACCACGAGCCCGCCTAGCCGCGATGAACATCCTGCGCCAGGACGGCAACGGCGGCGCTCGCCCGCGCCAGACTGGTAGCGGTGGTGCTCACACGTGCTTGGCGGCGGCGCTCGCCCGCATCAGGCCGGCAGCGGCGGCGCCCGCACATGCCAGGCCAATGAGCGGCGGCGCCGCCCCTTCGGTTCCGAGCAGGCGATAGGCGCCCCGTCGGCTCGGACCAGGCGGAGGCACCCCTTCGGACTACAAACGGCGGCTGCGGCTCAGGGCTTGCGGTTAGGGTTTTCAATCCCTAACCGCCGGCTTATATAGCCCGCCTGCGCTGTCTCCCACCTGGGCCAATATGGCAACCCAGGCCCAGGTTAAGGCCCACGCGCGTGCCCCTAGTGGATGTGCTGCCTGTCACTGTTGCTACGGGCCAAAATCCCTCTGTTTTGGCCCGACACAAATAGTTATCTCTGTTAATTTTTATTTTCAGCAGTAGCAGAATTAATTAGCCTATGTTTTAGCTAATTTAATTCCTGCAGAACATCAGTCTTATATGTATAATTACTTGATGCTTTCTGTACCTGTTGTTTAATGCCATTGTACATATGTGTTTTGATTCAATAATAGTACAATGCAATTTGTGATTCTATTATAGAATGGAGTATGTTGGTGCACCCAAACTCCAATTTTGCGCCACATACATGTTATATTTGTGACTTTGTTATTGAATTTGGTATGTTGGTGCACCCAAACCCCTATTTGGCACCACATACATGTCGCATTTGTAATTCTATTATAGAATTTGGTATGTTGGTGCACCCAAACCCCTATTTTGCACCACATACATGTTAAATTAGCAAGTTTCTTCAAAGACAATTTAACAATGTTATCCTCAGAATTAAAATGCTATTAATTACTGTGGGATTAAATTTAAATATATATATCATATATCTTGATTATTTTGGTTAATTAACACAAGGTAATGGAGTCTAAGGCATTGGATGCGTTTAATTCACTTATGAATTATCCTGCCTAGAGACCATGCCTATAGCAGTGATTAATCACCCATTACTGAGAGGTCTACATCATGTCTCTCTGAAACTTGATGATTACCTACACTGTGTTTTTACCCAAAATAATGGTTTTGGATAATGACAAATGGTCTACATCTTAGTGATTATTACAATTTTGTCATCATTTTATTTTCATATTACACAAGATGGTAGAGATCTAAGCATTGGCTGCATTTAATTCACTTATGAATTATCCTGCCCAGAGATTGTGCTTATGCAACAATGTATTTGCCTACCATAAGGATCTACTTTTTGTCTTTGACATAGAGATTATTTACCTTGTGTATATCAAAATTTATGAAGATTTGTTGTAAGGTCTACACAATTTTTGTGATTACCTACAATGCTCCAAAACTATGATGAGATATAAATTCTAAAATATTGCATTTTTTAGTATTACAATATCACCATAGTGATTTTTAGTTTACCTTGGATGTAAATTAATTAAATCAATGGTTTGTCACATGTTGTGGATATTGACTTTAGAGGAGTTTGTTGAACTCGCTCTCGATGGCATCACTATCCCACATGGACAGTGGACATTAATATTAGTTTTGTCCTATGGACTAATGGAAGCATTTAGTGAACCTTAATGTGAGTTGCTCGCTCATTATAGATAAAAAAACATGCCTTATTATTGTTAAGGTACTACATCCATAAAGTTTTTTATAAGAATATCTTATGAAAGGAAATGCACATAATTTTTGGCTTAGTCTTCAAGAGTTTTATGAACAATAAATGGACTCATATAGCTCAAGGCTAATCATGAGTGGATCATGTCTCTAGTTTTTCAAACTATGAAAGGCTACGATCATATTGTTCATACAATTCGCTTCCAATGGCGGAAGCAAAAGGCCTATTGTGCAAATGAGTCATGACAATGTGGACCCAAGAATAACAAAGTAATGTCATATATGTGATTGTGTTTAGCATATTGCTAAACAATGTCATTCTCTTGTTTATAATTGATCTATATCAAAAGTCTATAATGGATGAAACATGAGCTAAGATATAAGATATGAAGTATGTTTCAATCTTAAATTTGAAGCTACCTAGGAGGTTGGTTGTTTTTGCTGGATCTTATGGGATCATGTAACAACACTCCTCTTTTTCTCATAAGAGAACCTCAAATACATGGACAACATGAGCATCGAATATGCTTCAAATGACTTGCTTTGAGATTTGGAATAATCTCATGGTCCATTGATATTATTTGATAATGTCCATTGGAATATGTTATAATACTTGTTGTCAATGCATAACTGAGATTTGGAATAATCTCATGGTCCATTGATATTATTTGATAATGTTCATCGGAATATGTTGTAATACTTGTTCTCAATGCATAACTATTGTGGGTATCATATTGATGTATTTGATACTCGACAATATTTATGGATTTCTATATATTAGACGAGAATTTCATTGAATTCTTGTCATATATAGATTGTTCGGGAATCATTTCAATGGGGAATGATATGTGCCTAGTAGACATTTATACCACAAACTCTATAACTAGGGAAGAAAATATTCCTGGTTCTTATGACAAGAAGAGGGGATCATTTTGGTCATCACTGATGCGATGCAATAATAGTTTGGCCTATTTTGCCACTATCATTCTTTCTATGGATACTAAGTTAGTAATTAAGGATGTTTAATTATGTCCTAATTACACTCGTATCTTACCAAATTATAGAGATATCCAAATGTGTTTTCGTATGGAAAACAAACAGAAAACATTGGATATGGCATATAAGTAATGAGATAAGTCTCGTTTTGGTTGTATTATGCATACAACCATCCCTGTACAACATGCTGCGTATAAGATAATTTTTCACACTATTGATGCATTCTGGATTTGAAATGATCAACTTGGCCATCATAAGGGATGAGGTGAAAAATTATTGGCAATCCTATTGGTCATGATTTTCCCAAAGTGTGGATACGATAAGTGCATAGTGTAGGGTCGAGATGGCGACCAGAGGGGGGGTGAATAGTCATTTCTAAAACTTAATCGCGCCGGCTAATCGAAACAAGTGTGGAATTAAAACTATCGATCTAGCCAAGACTATACCCCTCTATCTATGTTCTCTAGCACCTTGCAAAGATTCTAATTAAGCAACAAAGGTACCGGGTTAGCTAGAGCTCACCTAACCAATTCTAGAAGCAAGGTCACACAAACCTATGCCACTAGTACTTCAAGCAATGAGGGAGCTCCTACACATGCTAGTAAGTAAAAGCACAAAGCTCCTAAGCTCATTAGCTATGCTCAATAACAAGGCAACTAATGCCAAATTAGAGAGCGCAAATACTTAGCTACATAAACTAAGTAATGTGACTAACAAGGTTACACAAACCAAATTAGCCACGCAAGGAAGCTACTTCTATGCTACACAAGCAAGAAGGTAACTAGTGAGCTACACAAGCTAACTAATTATAAGAGCAACTACACAAGCATAATATATATATATATATGAAAGTAATTACAAGCTTGTGTAAGGGGATTGCAAACCAACAGGAAGGACAATGTTGACACGGTGATTTTTCTCCCAGGTTCACGTGCTTGCCAACACGCTAGTTGCCGTTGTGTCGACCGCTCACTTGGTGGTTCGGCGGCTAATTGGCATCACCCGCCAAGCCCGCATGTCGGGCACCGCAAGAACCTACCCCGGAAGTGAGGGTAGCTCAATGACACGCTTTACTAGAGTTGCTCTTCACGGCTCCCGTGGGGCGAGCACAATGTCCTCTCACAAAGCTCTTCTCTAAAGCACCGCACAAGCTTCTTGCGGGCTTCAACGGAGACCACCACCAAGCCATCTAGGAGGTGGCAACCTCCAAGAATAACAAGCACCACCGGCTTGCAAGACGACCACCTAGTGCCACTCGATGCAACCTCATGATGCAATCGCACTAGAATCGCTCACTCACACAATCAAATGATCACTATCAAGCATATGTGAGATGGAGGGCTCCCAAGCACTCTCAAGCATGGACACAAAGTCCCCTATGTGCTCTTCTACAGCCATGGCCAAGACACCCTTCTATTTATAGCCCCCACAAAAATAGAGCCGTTGTACCCCTTCACTGGGCATAGCTCGGGGTGACCGGACGCTCCGGTCAGATTGATCGGATGCACCTAGCCAGCGTCCGATCAACGGATGCACGCCACACGTCACCTTTGTTCAACCTCAGTTACTGGATCTCAACGGTCGGCTGCCACGCGCCAATGGTCAAGTGATGACCGGACGCAGCACAGTGCCAAGACTGGACGCACCTCTACCAAGTCCGGTCGTTTCTAGAGAGGTTTCATTCTTGACCGGATGCGTCAGTTTGATCACGACCGGACGCAGACCGACCAGAGTTCGGTCATTTCCAGAGAGCTCCCGAGCCTCTATTTTGCGATCAGACGCGTCCGCTCCTGCACGACCGGACACAGCACCTGAGTCTGGTCATTCTTCGACTACCACGCGTCACTATTGTTCCTCATGCCACCACGTCAGCGTACGTCAGCACTGACCGGACGCAGACCCTGAGCGTCTGGTCACTTTTCACGCCAGTGTCCGGTCATGAGACCGAGACCGCGCGCTCACTGCTGCCACTGACCGGACGCGCCGGTCCTGCCGAGGCCAGCGTCCGGTCACTCACAGTGACCTTCTTTCGCCTCTGTTTCTTTGCCGAGTTGATCCACATCAACTCTAACTTCTTCTCCTTTATAAATGTGCCAACACCACCAAGTGTACATCACTATGTGTATGTGTGTTAGCGTTTTCACAATCATTTTCCAAAGGATTAGCCACTCAACTTGCCACGCCACTCGATCCTAGCGACGATGCAAAGTTAGATCACTCGAGTGGCACTAGATGACCGATATGCAAACAAGTTTGCCCCTCTTGATAGTACGTCCATCTATCCTAAACCTGGTCATCAACTTCTCTACACACCTATGATCGGTGAAATGAAATGCCCTAGGTTATACCTTTGTCTTGCGCATTCCACTCCATATCCTCCAATGTCGATGCAACATATGCACCAACATGATCGACAATGATATGATTCACTCCATATCATCACATGATCATATTGGTTCATTGATCTTGACATTACTTGCTTTCACCGTTGCCTCCGTCCATCGGTGCCAAGTCATCACCCAACTTGCCCTTCACACTTGTAACCGGTCCATCAAGTCAAGTCTTGTCTTGATCTTCTCCACCTTGATCACATGACTCAATGTCATGTCTCATGTGCAATGAGCTCCTTCATCATCACATGTGTGAGCTTTGCAACATCTCCAAACCATTTCCACCTTCATGGTATATGTTGCTCACACACATGTACCTATGGACTAATCACCTGTGTATCCCACATAAACACAATTAGTCCACCTAGGTTGTCACCCAATTATCAAAAACAAACAAGGACCTTTCAATCTCCCTCTTTTTGGTAATTGGTGACAACTCTACAAAGATATGGAAATTAAGCTCTTTTGGATTCATGTTGCTTGCCCAAGCAATTTTACCATGTGTAAATGATTTTGGACAAGTACCATAAACCCAAAATGGTAGTATTAGCTCCCCCTACATATGTGCTAGAGCGTTTGGTTTGAAGCTCGCACATATGCATAGATTGAAATTATGGGAAAGTAATTACTACCAAATGATGCTAAGGTGTATAGAATAAACCTTTAAAATGTATGATACCAATCGGAGTTGCACTTTTAACACCATCCTTAGCACCATGGTTAGCTAGATGTCACATGGAAATCAAAGCACTAGATACCTCATGAGATCAACATTAAAAGCAAGGTACTAGCATTACTTAAAAAGCATACCAAGTGTCTAGCTATCATCCTATGCATGCTAGTTATCATTTCATCAATCAAATTGTACAACTAGCATACACCACACAAGCATGCATATTGAATTTAAAAACTTATGCAATGCAAGCAAGCACATGAATATGCACATATCAAATGCAATCAATCAAAGTTCATGAGCTTGCTCCCCCTACTTGGATGCTTCTTTTATCCAAGAATTTTGATCCATCTCTTTTCTTCAATGTTGCTCAATCTTTGTCCATGTCCATGTCCATGTCCAACCTCTACTTCTTTGTCTCAATCTCTCCCAAAGCTTTAGCTTTCATATCTTTGTACACTCTCCCAAAGCTTTAGCTTTTATATCTGTGTACAATCTCTCCCCCTTTGTCATCAATTTCCATAAAAGGTGTGCTTCTCATTGATGCAAAGGTTTTTTATGGACATCTCCCAAAGGGTAGATGGTTGAGGCTTGAATCTTACATTTTTTATGGACATCACTTGATTGTTGGAATGACACCACTTGTAGATACCACTAGTAGGGCTTCTTGAGATACCACACATAGGATCTTTAATCTTGATACCAATTTGTGGGACACCACCCTATGTCATATCAAGGTTCATCCAATTGGTAAACTTGAACTCTTGTAGGTGAGGGATGCATTCTTCATTTGATGATCACTTAAAGTTGAGGATCACTTGTGGAACCATCATTTTGCATGATTGATACCACATGTAGATGTGATACCACTTGAAAAAATTTGCTACCATGGAACCACTTGTTGGATTTGTCAATTTTGACCATTTCTTGAACATTTGCTATCATCATGAGTACCACTTATAGTATATCACTTGTGAGTTGATCTAGACATCACTTGTAAATTCTTGATGAAAATACTTGAGTCTAGATACCACTTGAAACAAACAAACTAGATATCCATTTGTATTATTGTATTTTGCTTGTACTCTTATCACTATCATGAGCTTCTAATTTTGACTTGACTAAATTTATTTACCTAAGCTTCCAAGTCCGGTTTGAACCAATGACAAACTTCTTCACACCTCTTACAAGGGTTATCTTGCCAATGTTGTACTCGTCACTTGTTAGCAATCCAAATTAAATCAAGTACTTGGATTCACTAGCTCATGAACAAATTCATATACTAACCACTAGATCAACTAATCATTTCAAGCAATAGTGGTAGGCTATGAATTTGAGCATTTCATTTGTTATGCATGATCCTATGAAGCATGTACTATATGCACTAATCACATACTAGTAAGGGATGAAATGATCATGCACATTACAATGATACCTTTGCTATGTTGGAGTAGAGGATAGTCACATATGTTCCAATTTATTACTCCAATAGCAATGTAAAGTCTAATTATAAGCTTGGTGAAGACCAATAGATATCATTTTGAATTTTATTCTTCACCCATATGATGTAAATACCACTTATGATCAAGTGCACTTTCTTATTGTGGTTGGCTTGCTTCATCTTTTGATCAATGCTTGCATGATAGCATCAATGTGAGAATACCACTTGAAATATCATGATTAGCTCTCTTTTGGGTGTTACTTGCTTTTCTTGATAAACCCTTTTGATTGCTTCAACTAAGCATCTCAAATGTTCCTCGGATCACCACTTCTATGTTAGCCTTCCAAGTACCACACTTGTTTTACCTACATATAGGCGGCAAGCCCCTACACTAGGGAGAAGTGACATCTCTCCAAGAACCATTCTTGACACTAATTTGAAATAACTTGATTGATTGATCCCAGTGATGGACTTAACTTGATGAATAACCTTGATTACTTCTTTAAATCCTTTTCTTTCTACTTGTTTAAGTCATTTTCTTTCTACCAAATGATTTCTAATAGTCACTAGAACTTAAACTTCATCTTCATATTAAGTTTGATCTTAATCTTCCAATTTGAGTACCAAATATGTGCAAAGTACACTTTCACAATCAAATTGTCTTGTACTCTTTGCTTGTCATGCTTCTAGATCATATTAAAACCAAACTTAGGTACCTCAACCACTTATAAACATGTTTCCAACCTGAGGACGTTTCAATCAAAGTGACTCCAAACAAATCCAATAATTGTTACTTTTCTGGCAGATTTTATACTTTTCAAAGAAAAATACATATCTCCCAAAGTACAAATCCAAATACCACGACATTTGGTGGATATGTGCTCCACTAAGTTATATAGCAGATGTAAAAATTTGAGTTTCATTTGACTTCTAGATTGCTACCAGTTTTTAATTCTTCCTCCATTGTTACATGCTGAAAACTGCTGCACTATTGCTGACAAGATCCACTCCAAAACTAAAGCATTTCTTATCCAATTCTCATAAAATTTATACACAATCTTATACCATAAGTCTAGAACATGTACACCAATTTTTATGCCAATCCAATAAGTTTTGATCACTCAAACATGGCTAAGATCACAGCTAGCTCAGATTTTCAATATAGAACAGATTTCAATCACTTGAGCTATACTTCATCAAATGTGAATCAAACTTGAAACTAACTTGTTTGAATGCTTTCACAAGATATCAATCCATTCAATCCACTTAGTAAATGTCATCTTATGAACTTATACAACACAAATCAATCCAAACTTGATTACTAAGCAATTATCCATTCAATCATCTTATAGCAAGCAACATTGCATATTTATCCTATTCAATTAACTCATATGCACCCAAATAAAATAATCAACAAGAGATATATCTTGGTTAGCTCATGATCATCCAATTAGCAAGTTTCAACTCAAAAATTTTTGCAAGCCATCAAATAATCCAATAAATCACCATAACTTGAATATGACACTTGTATGTTGATAGCACTTGGACTTCACTCAATTTTCATTTGGCATTGGGTTTGGATGTACACTAGGCTTCATATCTTGACTCAACATATGATGATCAATATGAAATCAATTGAATCAAGTCTCCAATGCCGATGGTACCTACAATCAATCATCCACTTTTTGATGGTATCCAAACAAGTTTGGGTCCTCTCAAGTTAGGAACAACATACTTAGGCATAGCCTTAGTATGAGTAGCGGGATATTTTGCAATAGCAACCATAGAGTTACCATTACTATCCTTCCTAAGCATAGAATCATCATCACATGAAATAGGCTTAGGAGTGTTACCTAGGGGACATAAATGTGCCAAGTGTCCCCTTTCCCGATATGAGTAGCACCTTCTCTTTAATTGAGCCTTCTCTTCCTTGCTCATGTTGTGCTTCCCATTGTCTTGCCTCTCATGGATTGCTTGAGTCTTCTTCTCAAACTTGGTAGGACACTTAGAGGCAAAGTGTCCCATATTTCCACACTTGAAGCACTTGATGTGAGCATAGACTTTCTTCTCATCTTATGTTTTGCTCATCATCTTGGCATCTTGAGTTTGCATTGGATGCCTTGCCTTTCCACCCCTTCTTGTCTTCTTCTTTATCATCAAATCACCACCATCTTCATGGTTGATCTTGATTTGCTCTTGGGGTGTCTTCTCTTGCTCAACTTGTGGCTTTGGTTGAGGCTCTTCTAGTTGCTTCATCAATTGCTTGGTTGGGCACATTGAGGTAAGATGACCCCAAGTGTGGCACTTGAAGCACTTGACATGCTTTAGCCTCTCTTCTTCCTTCATCAACTTGAGCTTCTCTTCATTAGGGCAACCATTTATAAGGTGTTCCGCTTGATGACACCGGAAGCACATGGTATGAGAGAAGTCAAATGCTCAGCTACGCGAGAGGGTGACCCAGCAAGAGGAAGGTCTTACTATTAGTGAAAACACCTACCTCGGTACATACCTTTCCTGCCCTCGGTCATGTCTTGATCCCTCTTTTCCTAGCTCCTGACTCTATCATCCGTTCCTAGAACTTGGTGGAAAGATCAGCCTTCTGCAGCAAGAGCTAGGGATGGCCCGAGCGACGATCGATCGAGTGCGAAGGTGCTAGCCCAATCCCTGGAGGAGCGAGCCATCCTCGAGGGAGAGCTCGACCAACTCTACAATGTGGTGTAGATGGTGATTATTGAGGTGTTTGGGTCGGGCCCGAGCACCAACGCGCCCGCTGTCTAACTTGTAGAGATCCCAGAGGAGGTTCGGGCGCTCATCTCCGATGGCATGTTCTACGGGGCAACAGGGGTGCTGACGTCGATGATGACCCACTACCCCACCTTGGACTTTGTGGCCGCCTACAGAGGGTATGCCAGCGGGTGGAGCACGGATGAGATCCAGGCGCTGAGGGATAGCTTGGTGCCGCACGCGTAGGCGGTCACCGAGTAGGTCACCATGCAGTGGGTGATGGAGGCTCGTCGCTTAGAGGTCGCAGCCGACGGGCTAGGAAGGGGTCGTCCATCTTGTTGAGGTGGCGAGGCCGGGTTGGAGGTGAGTGTCATTCCGCCCATGACCGAGCCGAGCGTCATCCCAACCACAACCGAGTCGAGCGTCGTCCCCATTGTAACTGAAGCGCCTTCGTCCTTGCTAGCCGCACCGTCAGCCGATACGATCGGGAGACCACAATAGAATTGTATAAAAGTAGTCAGTTTTTGTATCAAGATGAATTCGTGGGGAGCCCCCGTGTGAACAATTTAAGTTCTTTTTGTAATCATATTAATTGTGTGGGGGAGCTTGTCCCCCCGCCCTCATTTTTACCCTTGAGTAATTTTGCTTTTTGCCCTTTTCCTTTCAAACCTGCCCATTGACCATGGGCTACAACCTTAAGAACCCAGGCATGGCCCATAAGGCTCAGCTACTTGTAACCATAGGTCATGGTAGGGTCTGATTGGTCGGGAAGCCAAAGCGTAAGTTACCTATTGTAATTAGAGGATGGGGCGCCCTTTCATTTGGGCGAAATATGTGATTACGCAAAAGTAAGGAGGGGTGGTACCACACCCCCATGGTGCCCCTGAGCGACCTAGGCCAAGAGTGCTTGGGCTAGGGTGTTGTAGGAGCAAGTGTTGAATAGAAATGAGCGGTAAAGACCGAGCTTAGGCAAAGAAACAACGTAACTGCTCGATGTTCCATGTGATGTTGAGGATGTTGCCGTCGTTGTCCTCCAGCTGGTAGGCACTTGGTTAGATTACCTCGACAACCATGTATGGTCCTTTCCATGACGGAGAGAGCTTGTGCTTGTCCTTGGTCAATTGGCTCCTCCGGAGTACAAGGTCACCGACCTCAAGGGTCCTCCCTCGGATCTTTCTCTCGTGGTACCTGCGGAGGGTTTGTTGGTAACAGGTAGAGTGGATGATGGTCATCTCTCATGCCTCCTCGAGTAGGTTGACCGTGTCTTGTTGAGCCTATGTGGCTTGGTCTTGGTCGAAGGCCTTTACTCTTGGGGCACCGTGATCGAGGTCGGACGGCAACATGTCTTCAGCTCCGTATACTAGGAAGAAAGGGGTGAACCCCATGGATCAGTTTGGGGTTGTTCTTAGGCTCTAGAGGACTGTTAGGGACCTCTGCGACCCATCGCCTGGCATGCTTTTTGAGCCGGTCGAAAATGCGAGGCTTAAGTCCTTGGAGGACCATGCCATTGGCCCGCTCGACCTGACCATTGGTCCGTGGGTGTCCGACTGAGGCCCAATCAATCCTAATGCCATATCCATCATAGAAGTCCAGGAACTTTTTGTCGGTGAAGTTCGTTCCATGGTCGGTGATGATATAGTTGGGGACACCAAACCGATAGATGATGTTGAGGAAGAACTTGACCGCCTCTTCCGAGCGGATGTTGGTAATGGGCTTCACCTCGATCCACTTGGTGAACTTGTCCACCACCACAAGTAGGTGAGTGAAGACACCGGGGCCTTTTGATGGGCCCAACCATGTCGAGGCCCCAGACCACGAATGGCCAGGTGATGGGGATGGTCTAGACCTCCTACGTCGGTAGGTGAGTTTGTCGAGCGTAAAATTGGTATCCTTCACACATACAGACAACCTCATCTACGTCTTGTAGCGCAGTAGGCCAGTAGAAACCTTGGCAAAAGGCTTTCCCGACCAGTGACCTCGGGGCCACGTGGTCTCCACAGATTCCGCGTGTGGACCTCGAGGAGAAGTCATTTCCCTAGGTCGGTCGGGATGCACTTTATGAGTACCCCGATGGGCTTCATTTGTAAAGTTCATCACCGATGGCGACGAACTGTCTTAGCACATTGAGCGATTCATCGCACTTTAGTCCTTTTCGGAGGGAGGACCTCCTCGAGGAGGAAGGCAAGCAACAGTGCTCTCTAGTCGGCCGGGTCGAGCGCCATCACGGTGGCGTCGCTGGGCGAGGTTGCCATGGAGGCGTCAGGGCTAGAGCCCCCGAGCGATTGGTCGAGGATGGGCCACGTCTGGGTTGGATCCTCTCGGACATGGGCAAATGGCTTGTGGAGGTTGTTTACAAATACCCCATCGGGAGGTGGACCCTGTCTGCCGCCAATTTCGCGAGGAAGTCGGCGGCATCATTGTCCCTTCATGGGACTTGGTGCAGCTCGATTCCTCGGAAATTGTCTTCGAGCCATCGCACCTCCTAGCAGTATGCTGCCATGAGAGGGCTCTTGCAGGACTCTTTAATGACTTGGTCAACCACTAGCTCTGAGTCACCATGGGCATACAACCGCATCGCACCAAGCTCGATGGCCATGTGTAGCCCATTGATGAGGGCCTCGTACTCCGTGATATTGTTCGAGGCTAGAAAATAGAGACGGATTGTGTAGTATAGCCTGTTCCCATCCTAGCAAATCAGGACCACTTCAGCCCCCGAGCTAGGTGCCATGACCGACCCATCGAAGTACATCATCCAGTACTCGTGGGTGACATCCGGGGTCGGGATCTAGACTTTCGTCCATTCGGTGATGAAGTCTGCAAGGGCCTAAGACTTAATTGCAGTGCGTGGGACATCCCTAATGTCATGGCCCATGAGCTTGTGTGCCCACTTGGAGATTTGTCCCGCGGCGTCGTAGTAGCGGATGATCTCCCCTAGTGGGTATGAAGTGATGACCGTGACCTCGTGGTTGGTAAAGTAGTGCAGGAGCTTTTGGGTCACCATCAGCCCGACGTACAGTAGCTTCTGGACCTGGGATAACAAACTTTGGCGTCGGCGAGTACCTCACTAACGAAGTACCGGTCACTGAACCTTCAGCACGTGCCCCCGCTCCTCCCTCTCGACAATGAGGGCAGCGCTGGCCATGTGGTTGCTTGCCGTGATGTAGAGGAGGAGAGGCTCTCCTTGTTTGGGAGCAATGAGGATTGGGGATGATATCAATGACGCTTTGAGGCTTTCCAAAGCCTATTGTGCCTCCTCAGTCCAGACGAATGCATCTATCTTCTTGAGGAGTTTGTAGAGAGGCATCCCCTATTCGCCTAGTCGGGAGATGAACCAACTTAGGGTGGCCAAGCACCCAACGAGCCTCTATACACCCTTGATGTTGTGTATGGGGCCCATGTTGGAGATGGCCATGATTTTTTCGGGGTTAGCTTCAATGCCGCATTTGGACACAATGTATAAGAGTAGCTTCCCTTTGGAACCCCAAAAGTGCATTTTTTGGAATTCAATTTGACGCTAAACCTTCAGAGGTTCGCGAATGTTGCGGCTAAGTTCGCGATTAGGTCGCTAGCTTGAGCCATTTTCACCACTATGTCATCTACATAGACGACAATAGTGGGTTTTGGTCACTCGATTTGGTTGGGTTGGTCGAGTGGGTCGATCTGGTCGGTGAAGCATCGCTGCATGCACCATTGATAGGTGGCGCCCGCATTTTTCAGACCGAACGGCATGGTCATATAATAGTACTAACCATATAGGGTGATGAATGAGGTTGCGACCTAGTCGGTCTCTTTCATCACGATCTGGTGGTAGCCCGAGTAGGCGTCCAGAAAGAAGAGGATTTCGCATCTTGAAGTGGAGTCAACTATCTGATCTATGTGTGGTAAAGGAAAGTGATCCTTCGAACATGCCTTGTTAAGGCCAGTATAGTCAACACACATCCTCCATTTCCCATTCTTCTTTCTTACAAGAACAGGATTAGCTAGCTAGTCAGAGTGATATACCTCTTTGATGAAGCTAGCTGCCAGGAGTTTGGTGATCTCCTCGCCTATGGCCCTACGCCTCTCATCGTCGAAGCGGCATAGGCGTTGCTTGACGGGCTTCGAGCCTAGGATGATGCGTAGCATGTGCTCGGTGACCTCCCTCGGTATGCCTGGCATGTCAGAAGGCTTCCATGTGAAGACATCCTGATTTGCGCATAGAAAGTTGACGAGAGCGCTTTCCTATTTGGTCGGGAGCTTGGTCCCAATCCGCACCATCTTGGTTGGGTGGCTTGGGTCAATCTCCACCGCCTTGGTCTCTTTAGACAGACGGAAGGCGCTCGCAGAGGTCAACCCGTTGTAGTTGGGGACCGCGGGAGCCGCCGCATTCCCGAGCTTCATTAGCTCGGCAGAATTGACGATGACAGTGGCGAGCTCGTAGTGCTCGAGGTCGCACGGGTAGGCGTGTGAGAAGGTGCTACCTACGGTGATGATGCCATTCGGTCCCGGCATCTTCAGCTTGAGGTAGGTGTAGTTGGGGATCGCCATGAACTTGGCGTAGCATGGCCACCCTAGGATAGCACTGGTAGGACCTGGAAAGTCCACCACCTCGAAGGTTAGGACCTCCGTGCGGAAGTTGGCACGGTCGCCAAATGTGATGGGCAGGTCGATCTGCCCGAGTGGGTACGCTTACGTCCTTGG
This sequence comes from Miscanthus lutarioriparius, assembly GCA_904845875.1. Lineage (NCBI taxonomy): Eukaryota > Viridiplantae > Streptophyta > Magnoliopsida > Poales > Poaceae > Miscanthus > Miscanthus lutarioriparius. The sequence goes on from CAJGYO010000013.1 coordinate 72,498,550, forward strand.
GATCACGCTGTGGAAAGGAGAGCTCATGGGGCGGAGCTCCAACCGAGGGATGCGCATGGCATCGAGGGTGTCGATGTATAGAATGTTGAGGCCACTGCCTCCATCCATTAGCACCTTGGTGAGGCGCTTCTTGCGGACGATGGGGTCGATGATGAGCGAGTAGCGACCTGGTCGAGGGATGCAGGGTGGATGGTCTCTCCGATCAAATGTGATCAGGGAGTCCGACCAGCGAAGGAAAGAGGGGATGGCCCACTCGGCGGTACATACCTCGCAATAGTGCACCTTGTGCTTGCACTTGGAATGGTCGGCGTTAGGCTCCCCAAAGATCATGAGGCATTCCTCAGGGTCAGGGAAGCCGTCTCCATCCTTTCCCTCTATGTCTCCCTTCTTGTCTGCGTTCTCCTTGTCTTTCCCCTCCTTGGGCTTGGTAGCTTGCCGCATGAAGCGCTTGAGGAGCTCATAGTCCTTGTAGAGGCGCTTGATGAGGTAGGTGTGGTTGGTGCATAGGCTCTGCATGAGCTTATCGAAGTGGTCAGACTGGCCCTGCTGAGGCTGCTTGCCCAAGCGCTCGGCCGCAGCGATCAGGGCCAGGATGGCCGGTCGACGCCGATCCTTCTTTTTCTTCTTGCCCTGTTGTGTGGAGGGGCCCTCATCTTGGACCTCGCGCTTGGCCTTGCCCTTGTCCCGATCATCGCTGAAGACCGCTGAAAGGTCCTAATATGGCTAGAGGGGGGGTGAATAGCCTATTTAAAAATCTACAAATCAACTAGAGCAATTTGATTAGTATGACAAATAGCGTAATGCAAACTTGCTCTAGCTCTACAAGGGTTGCAAGCCACCTATCCAACAATTCTAGTTGCAATGAATACTTAGGCACACAAACTAGCTATGTAATTACTCACTAAGAGCTCTCAACCTTGCTACTCTAAAGATCTCAACTAGATGAATGTAAATAATAAAGCAAGCTCTCAATTCTAATTACACTAAAGAGCTTGTATCAACTAGTTTGCAAGAATGTAAATGAGCGAGTAGAGTGATTATACCAACGTGTAGGGGATGAACCAATCACAAGATGAATATATAGCCAATCACCGGGAGAATGACAAAGAAGAGAGACAATCGATTTTCTCCCGAGGTTCACGTGCTTGCCAACACGCTACGTCCCCGTTGTGTCGACCAACACTTGGTGGTTCGGCGGCTAAGAGGTGTTTCACAAACCTCGTCCACACGATAGGACACCGCAAGAACCGACCCACACGTGAGGTAACTCAATGACACGAGCAATTTACTAGAGTTACCTTTCGGCACTCCGCCGGGGAAGGTACAACTCCCCTCACAATCACCGAAGGCGGCCACGAACAATCACCAACTCGTGCCGATCCTTCACCGCTGCTCCAACCGTCTAGGTGGTGGCAACCACCAAGAGAAACAAGCGAAATCCGCAGCGCAACACGAATACCAAGTGCCACTAGATGCAATCACTCAAGCAATGCACTTGGATTCTCTCCCAATCTCACAATGATGATGGATCAATGATGGAGATGAGTGGGAGGGCTTTGGCTAAGCTCACAAGGTTGCTATGTCAATGAAAATGTGCAAGAGTTAACCCTTGAGCCGGCCATGGGGCTATAAATAGAGCCCCCATCAAATAGAGCCGTTATACCCCTTCACTGGGCAAAACGCGTTCTGACCGGACGCTCCGGTCAGACTGACCGGACGCTGGCTCTCAGCGTCCGGTCGCTCGATGTCAGCCACGTGTCCAAACTCAACGGTCATCAGCCTCGACCGGACGCTGCTCCTTTGAACTGACCGGACGCTGAAGCCCCAGCGTCCGGTCGTTTCCAGTAAGCTCCCCGAGGCGTATTTCTTCGACCGGACGCGTCCGGTCCACCTTGACCGGACGCAGACCAGCGTCCGGTGCTCAACCCTTCCTACTGTGCCGCCGAGTCAGCGCGACCGGACGCAGGCAGTCAGCGTCCGGTGCTTCTGGATTCAGCGTCCGGTCACAGGACCGACGCCAGCATCATTTCGACCAACTCCATTTCAACTCTAACTTCTTCACCCTTGCTCAAATGTGCCAACCACCAAGAATTTTGCATCCGGCGCAATAGAAAATAGACATTTCATTTTTCCAAAAGCGCCGAATCCCGCCTCGCAAGCTCGGCGGGAGGGAGAGAGGGACCCAAACCCATCTCAACCCTGCAAACACCTTGTGCACATGTGTTAGCATATTTTCACAAATATTTTCAAGGGTGTTAGCACTCCACTAGATCCTAAATGCATATGCAATGAGTTAGAGCATCTAGTGGCACTTTGATAACCGCATTTCGATACGAGTTACACTCCTCTTAATAGTACGGCTATCTATCCTAAATGTGATCACACTCACTAAGTGTCTTGATCACTAAAACAAAATGGCTCCTACATTTTATACCTTTGCCTTGAGCCTTTTGTTTTTCTCTTTCTTCTTTTCCAAGTTCAAGCATTTGATCATCACCATGCTATCACCATTGTCATGATCTTTGTCATTGCTTCATCACTTGGAGTAGTGCTACCTATTTCATAATCATCTTGATAAACTAGGTTAGCACTTAGGGTTTCATCAATTAACCAAAACCAAACTAGAGCTTTCAACCGCCCCGACCGCCTCCTCGCTGGAGGCATGGTTTGTGGCGATGTCGAGCTAGTCGTGGGTGGTACGGAGCATCACGCAGCCAAGCTTGTGGACCAGGGACTTGCAGGTTGTCCCGGAGAGGATGCGCTGATGACATCTACATCGACGACATCAGGAAGGGAGTTGCACTGCATCAAGAACCTACAGATGTAATCCCATTGGGATTCATTGGGCTCCTATTTGCAACTCTTGAGGTCCCAGAAATTCTCGAGGAAGTTCCCTATGAAGGCCCTTTTGAGGTCCACCTAGTCACGGATGTTGCCGGACGGAAGGAATTCAAGCCATGCCCGAACAAACTCCCCTACGCAGATGGGGAGGTACTAGATGATGAAGTAGTCATCATCCATTCCATCGGCTCGGCAGATGAGCTGGTAGTCTTCGAGCCATACACCGGGTTCATCTCCCTAGTGTATTTGGCGATGTTGGTGGGCGATCAGAAGCGCTATGGGAATCGGCGCCTTCGAGATGTGGTGACCAAAGGCCCGTGGCCCTGGGCCATCTAGGCTAGGGCTCCGATCGCCGTATCGGTCGCTCGGTCGACCGCCACGCCTAGGGTGCATCTCCCCGCACTCCTCGGTGGGCCGGCTGGGGCCTGTACCGCCCGCACTCGCCGCCATTTGGTTGATGATGTTGTGAGCGTCGTGGTTCGGCCCGAGCCGCTCACGCACAGGCGATCAACGTGGAGCGGGTGCCGAGTCGGGCTGTGGCGTGATCGCGGCGCCCTGTCCCACCCAAGGCGATTGCTATGATGGGTGGTTAGAGCGATTTGACTGGTGCGGCCTCAGTCCCCTGGTCGGGCAAGAGGCCGCATGTCGATGTCGCAACGCAGAGCTTTCCGCCTGCTGGATGGCGGCAGTCTCCACTAGCGCCCAGAGGTTTTGATGGATGGCCTGCTCCTGAGGGTCGGTAGGCTCGAGGAGGCTGCGCAGAAGCATTGCCACGATAGCGATGTTCTGGTCATCCTGAGCAAACTGAGCGGGATCATCCCCTCTAGCTAGGATGTTATGCTGGACCTGGCGGGCGCAGGCTCGAGTGCCGCTCGTCGGGTTACGCGCACGGCTCAGGGCGCTGCACTGGATGGGTCGGCACAAGTGGCTCTCGGTTCTGCCACCACGGTCGCAACTCATTACAATGCTCCTACGCATGCGCCAAGGCGTGCGCATGAGGGTCCGAGGGGTGTGAGTATGCCAGGACTCCACCACCTCCGGTAGCTGTTCCGGGGCATCCGCCATGGTGCACTCCCGGGACAGAGGATGGCTAGGTGCCATAAAGTCGCCGATGCTAAAGCCGTCACTTTCGACCTCTTCATAGATGAGGTCGTGGAAGGGGGCAGGGGCGTAGCCCGCCATTCCCACAAACTCAAACATGAGAGGGGGCGGCAATCGTGGCAAAGACAACATGGTCCTTCTAGAGAGTTGGTGAAAAGTGTTAAACAGTGATTACAAAAAAATAATCACGTTACTCACCGTGGGGTTCGAGCCCAACGCAGACTCGAGGTGGAGCACGAGTATCTCGACATAGAGGTCGTCGAGCAGCTCAGGGCCCATGGAGGGCACTCCTCCTCCTAGGGACGTTGGGGCGAGTGCCTCCTTGCGGAGGCAGAGTATGCTGAGCTGGTCGGCAACGAAGTCCAGACTCCCAAAGCGGAAGGTCTGGAACGGCGCGAAGATGGGAGGGACCCACATCCCACTGAGCTGTGGTGCGGGAAACTCCAATGAGCTAAAGCGAATCGTATCGCTCGAGCTCGTCATGCCAAAAATGGCAGAAAGGTGGGTCATCCGATGACCAAAAGCACGAACGCACGACGTCTTCCCCACGGACGGCGCCAACTGTCGGTGCGAAATGTGGCCGACAAGTAAATATTTATAGTTTTGCCGTATGTTAGATTGGATGTGGCCTAGCACACAATGACATATGATTTATACTGGTTCGGGTAACGGGCCCTACGTCCAGTTTGAGGTCAGTCAGTGATTGTATTCCTGAGCCCAGGTGCTCAAAGTTTGCTATGGGGGTACAAACGAGTAAGGAATGAGAAGGGAGGTGCTTGAGACCCTGTCGGACTCTGGTCCGAGTGGAGGAGAGCGACGGGGACTCAAACATGCGCTAAGTTCTAGGGAGGCAGAACTACGTGTGTGCATCTACGAGTGTCCAGCCTGAGTACCTGAGTTGTACTCGTGTAACTTAGCTATCCCTCCTAAAGAGAGAGAGCGCATCCCCTTTTATAGTCGAAGGTGATGGCCTTACAAGTCAAAGACGGAAAGAGAAAAGGTGTACAGGTGTAGCCTAATCCTATCGTCGCCCATGCCATCGGGTACGGCATGGCCATCGCTCGCCATACTATTTATGTCATGTCGCGTCAGGCAGGCTGCACTGTGTCCGCCTAGCACGGCAGACGACACCACCCACCATATCGGTTCAAGTTCCATCCCGTCGGGCAGGCCGCACAGTGTCTGTCCGACATGGCCCAGTAGCACCACCCAATATGTGCACAGGGCATGGCAGGTATGGTCCTCGGTATTGCGGTTGACTTGGGTGCATTTCCCTTATCTGCTCCACTTGCTCCTTGGGCCCACACCAAGCGGGCATCCCCGGTCTGTCGTTCTCGGTCGGCCCCGACCGTGTCGGTCGGGAGAGAACGGTGCGCACAAGTCCGGCATATCTTCGGTCAGAGGAACTTGGACTGTGGTCCCGCCCGCCGCCCCTTTTGGTTGGGGGCGGCGGTCGGAGGCCGGATCATGGTCTCGGCCTGTCATCATGTATTTAGGCCGGCCCAGGCACGCTTGTTGCTGCGCCGCCTACTAGGCCGAGTGTTGCTGGAAAGTGGGTCCTTTGGGGACCCCGGGTTTATGAACCCGACACTAATGATACTGATTTGCTATCATAAATATTATTATTTTATTATATGAATTTGGTCAAACTTGAGATGCTTTGACTCTATAAGAAAGTTGGAATGACTTATAATTTGTGATAGAGGGAGTATATCTAGTCTAGGTCTCTAACGCGCCCCCGGGTTTAGGGTTTAGTGGTGCTGTTTCATGGAAGTCTTGCAAGCAGACCATCTTAATGAGGTCAACAATGGAAGCAAAACTCACATCATAGTGGTTTTCGTGAACTACTTAAGGATTTATTGGTAGATGAAAAACCGATACTAGCTATTTTCATTAACTGTGATAATCAAACAGTGATAATCAAAGTGAACAGTTCTAAGGATAACATAAAGTCTACAAGGCATGTGAAAATGCGGTTGAAGTCTGTCAGAAAACTGAGAAACTCTAGAGTAATAGCGTTGGACTATGTCCATGCATCTAAGAATATGGCAGATCAATTCATAAAGTGTCTATCACATAACGTGATAGATAGTGCATTGAGGGAGATGGGCTTGAGACCCATGTGAAGTCATTCCACAGTGGTAACCTGTCCTATGTGATCAGAGATCCCGTGAAGTAGGATGGTGAAACAAGCTAGTGGTTGATTGTGATGGAGAAATCCTTTATAATAAGGTCAATATCGTTTGAGGTGCACATCTCACCTATGCTGTATGGCATGTTGGTTTATACCTTAATATGATCTGAGTGGCTTATTTAAGCTTAGATGTCGACCTACAGGACATCTTAGAAGGAACATACCTATATGAGTTCGAATGAAGTCACGGTCTATGAGATGTGGGTAATCTCTAGATACTCATGAAAGGCCTAGGGGTTTGACTCATATGCTCCAACCAGAGGGGATGCTTTAGGCAACCTTGTATCAGTAAAGGACTTAGGTGAAACTTATTTCGCACAAAACTGTCAATTCAAGGCATAGTCCATTGTTTAGTTGTGAAGAAGTATAACCTCTGTTCTAGGTGGATGTTCAACTTAACGGTCTCCACTAAAACACTGGTATATTAAACAATAAGCGAAACTGAGGGCATTACTTCTATGCTTTGAAATTTGGTGGGGATTGTTGGATTTAATTGGAATTGACCAATTATATTTAGCAATTAAACCAAAGGAAATTTCAAGGTTAGGATTAATGCTAGGTGAAACTCATGATGTGTTATAGCCATTAGTGGGATGTTTTAAGGTGGGTTAATGGTTGATTAATGAGTTACTAGTAACGGACAATTGATATGTTAGTTACTAGTAACAAATGTGGTCTTTATGCCATTATCAACCGGGTTGATTAGTGGGTTACTAGTAATGGACAATTTATTTGTCAGTTACTAGTAACATACATGGTGTTCATGACTATTATCAACCACCACGCATGTCTCTTCGTGTCCCTGGAAGGGTACATAAGGTGGCGCTCTCCTCCTATCCGCGAGCACATGACACACAACCACGTCTCACCAATTCACTGTTGAGTTGTTCTCTGCCATCCCCGTCCTAGTTCCTACACGCACATGAATAGGGAGAGCAGGCCTTCGAAACCGGCGCCGTTCACGAGTTCATCTGCTTGGGTGAAGACCGGCAATCAGGTTTTTGAGGAGCGTCTTCCACGCGACTGCTCGATCGATCCACAACTTTCTCTACTTCCCGGCGGCGGCGACTTGCGTGGTGATCGGCACTGCAACTCACCTGCACGGCATCGATCAGCGGGACAACTACATCGACAACCGCTATGTCCACTAGTGTCGGCTCTGGTGCCCTGGGTATGCTGTCGTTGCAACCCGTCCTTTGTTTTCATTGATTAAAATCATGATTATTAGTATCATGTGCATGTTCGGTGCACTTAGATCACACATGCACATGTCTGATATCACAAACATGTTATTAATATTTTTCTAGATTAAATTGGTACTGAAATTGTCTAATATTCTAACACTCTTCGCCTTCAGAGTTCACAATCTATAAGAGTGAGTTAGTACCCTAATAAATTAGAAGTGTATTTTGCTTCACATAGTTTTAATGTTCATGCAAGGTCATATCCATAATTAAGCTGCAGTATTTTTGACAAGTTTCTTCATATATAGCATACCTTTTCAGATTTTGTAACCCAATAGCACGTAGTAGTATTTATAGTGTGAGCTAGTACCCTAATAAATTAGATATGCGCTTTTCTTCACATACTATCAATATTCATGTTAAGCGTCAATATTTTTTGATAGGTTTGTTCGTACATATCATATCTTTTTAGATTTTGTAATAAGTCATATAATACGTAACGTAGTATCTATAGGGTGAGGTATTACCTCCCCTAATAATAAATTAGAAGTGTAGTTTTTTTCGCATACTTGCAATAATCATTCAAGGATATCATGTCCACAATTAGGGCATGTTTGAATACAAGAGCTAATCACTAGCTAGCTAAAAATTAATTCCATCCAAATAAGAGGGCTAATTTTTTAGAAAGTCTTGAACTAGCTGTTAGCCAACTAGCAGCTAATCTTGGCTAAGTTGAACTAATTTTTAGCCCAACTAGTAACTAGTAACTAGTAACTAGCTCTAGCTCATCAAAACAAGCCCTTAAAATTAAGCAGCGATAAATCAGATATGCATTTTTAGTATTGGGGTCAATGACCCAAGTGTCGTCCGTGGGCACATTTTCATTTGAAATTTTGGCACGGATGCAGCAAAGTACGTGTGGCACACCTATAAATAGGGGCTGTGTGCGGAGATGCTTGAAGGCACGAACCCATTCAGATTAGCAGTTTCATTAAGGGCATCCAGCAATGGCCTCCAAATCCATATCATCCCCTGCTGTCCTATTTCCGATCTTCGCCATGGTTCTTGTGCTTCTGGCTTCTTCTGCAGTAGCACAACCCAACAACGGCAACGACAAATAACATGTTTGGTTGGTTGGTTCGTTTTGTGGCTGGTTCATTAAGAAGTACTACTGGTTGGTTTGTGTGAGAGAAAAATATTGTTCCGGCTGGAAATTTACGATCATATACGACAAGCCACAGCCAAACGAACAGGCTGAAAGGTGGTAATGCCACCCCGACGCAGGACCTCGGGACCATAAATGACATCGTAGTAGTGGTGGAACAAGTCACCAACAACATGGAGGTTTTTAGGGATTTACAGTCTGTTCGTTTGGTCGTAAACGATCATGAATTATAAGTCAGAATAGTATTTTTCTCTCACACCAAATTAGCCAGCAGTAATAATTCATGATCGTTTCAGTCGAAACGAACATGCTGTTAGTTACTCCTTTGGTAGTAGCAGTTACCCAAGATCTTCATAGACTTGAGAACGCCTTTCAAGATGTTCGTAGACTTGAAAACGTCTTGAAAGCCTAAAAGCTTCCACCTAATAATAAGTTACTTCCTTTGTTCTAAATAATAAGACGTTTTGATATTTTTAGATACATACTAGTTTTTATTTCGTATATAGACATAATTGTATATCTAGATGTGTAGGAAAAATTATGAATTTAGAAAAGCCAAAACTTTTTATAGTTTAGAACGGATGGAATATATAATATGGCTACCACGCCTCCATATGAATAAGTCGTCGTCATCCACCCTCAAAAAAAAAAGTCGTCGTCATCCAGTGTATGAATAAGCTGCCGTCTACGTACGTGCATGCACACCGCAATAAGCCATGTATTTGTGTGACAGTGCCAAACTAACTAAACCTGATTTATCTATGCTTATATATATATATATATATATATATATATATATATATATATATATATATATATATATATATATATATATATATCCCTTTAGTCCCGGGTCGGGAACCTGGGACTAAAGGTCCTCATAGCTTTAAAAAAAATAATACCTCCCACCGCTGCGTCCCATGAGATTCGAACCCAAGACCTCATGCATTGCCTCGCGCGTAGCTTACCTCCCCACCTACACAACACATCTAACAATGGATGGGATGCTTCCCTTTTAAACTAACCCATCGGGAGACCTTTAGTCCCGGTTGGTAACACCAACAGGAACTAAAGGTAGACCCTTTAGTCCGGGTTGGTGTTACCAACCGGGACTAAAGGTTGGCATTTAGTCCCGGTTGAAGACACCAACCGGGACTAAAGGTTTCTCTAGTCCCGGACGCAAAAAATGTCAGGACTAGAGCCTATTTTAGTCTCGGATGAAAGGTCTATTCTCTATTGGTGTGTACTGTGTGACATGTTCTACGTTATGCTCCAAAATTCATTGTACTGGAAATATAATGGCAGAATGTTAAACACTCCTCGTCGGGTCCAAACTTGGAATTTACCACAGTAATTGGATCTGGCAGTGGACAATCGATAGTGGTACGGGGAGCTTGCTTATCACCATTTCTTAGACGTACCTAGCAGTGATATATAACATAAGGACACTGTCATGTCTAGTCTTTACCTGGCCCCGCTCATTTGATCTGAACTTTGAGATAGTTGTTGAGAGAGAAAACACACAACAAGCCGAACAAGCCAAACTTTTAAGACAATGCTTCAACTAGCAATGACATTCATTTCCTAATTATAATGATTTGCTATCATAAATATTATGACATCAAATAGATATACTATATGAAAATATAATTAATGAAGAATCTATTGATACTGATTTGCTATCATAAATATTATTATTTTATTATATAAATTTAGTCAAACTTGAGATATTTTGACTCTACAAGAAAGCTAGAATGACTTATAATTTGTGATAGAGGGAGTATATCTAGTCTAGGTCTCTATCGCGCCCCCGGGTTTAGGGTTTAGTGGCACTGTTTCATGAAAATCTTGCAAGCATACCATCTTAATGAGGCCAACAATGAAAACAAAACTCACAACATAGTGATTTTCGTGAACTCCTTAAGAATTTACTGGTAGTTGAAAAACCGATACTCGACTATTTCCATGAACTATGATAATCAGACGGTGATAATCAAAGTGAACAGTTCTAAGGATAACATAAAGTCTTCGAGGTATGTGAAAAGACGGTTGAAATCTATCAGAAAACTAAGAAACTCTGGAGTAATAGCGTTGGACTATGTCCATGCATCTAAGAATTTGACAGATCAATTCATAAAGGGTCTATCACATAACGTAATAGATGATGCATTGAGAGAGATGGACTTGAGACCCATGTAAAGTCATTCTATAGTAGTAACGTGTCCTATGTGATCAGAGATCCCGTGAAATAAAATAGTAAAACAAGCTAGTAGTAACCTGTCCTGTGTGATCACATCCCATCATGTACCCCGTATTTACATGTCAGCCTGTAAAATGTTCGGTAACGAGTAACTCGAGGCAATTAGCCATCCATGGGGCACCTACATCAGCATTTACTTGATCCTGCCCAAAAGAGCTGCTCATATGCAGTCATCAAGGCTAGATAGCTAGAGAACTCTGCTGATGAACAACAGCCTCAGGAAGATGTGCTACTTCACTGAGGAGACTTTGACGAGGCGATTTCTTCTAGGCGCTTCCATCTAGCCTCACGTTTTGACCTCACGCCAGCTTCTTGAGCTTCCTCTTCCTCAAACTTCTTGCGACACTCCTCAAACAGTGTTGGGTCATGGTCCATGAATATTTTGCGAACATTTAGACTCAAGCTTTGAACTGCCTGATTCCAGTGGCCTTTCGTATTTCGTTCTAACGCTGGAAAGATTACGGGCAGTATAACCTTACTGTTCTGTTTGATCAAACCCTCAATATGATCGTTGTTCCATAGAAAGAGAGCCCTCTCTGCCACCTGTGGAACAAAAGAAGAAATTATATAATGTTAGCTTCTGTAGAAAACAGTTGGATGGAATCACAACAAGACATCTCTTGTTTTATGACTGATTCTGGGAAAGCACCCAATATGTCATCAGGTAAAAGACCATGGAACATATGGTTGTTCTCAACCGTGAGAAAACGCTCCATGAGTTGAACATGATTTTCTGCGGTCAAAGAATCAACTGTTCGAAGGGCGGGCCTGGTGCAAGCGGTAGAGTCTTAGCGCCTGCGACCGGAAGGTTCCGAGTTCGAGTCGCGGTCTCCTCGCATTGCACAGGCGAGGGTAAGGCTTACCACTAATACCATTCCCCAGACTCCGCACAGTGCGGGAGCTCTCTGCACTAGGTACGCCCTAAAGAATCAACTGTTTGTGCCTTCTGGAAACTCTTGAAACAAGGAAACTAGGCCATGACTACTTATTTCCTCAACTGCCTCACTCAGGCAAGAAAAGTCATTTAATTGGAAGACGTGAATTGGCATGCTCCATAACAGACATGCGGTTTCATCAACCTAACAATTGGGTGCACTGAGATGATATGGAATGAAACAAAGTTTGTATGTACTCTGTGTTTGGCATCCAACTTGGAAACCAGACAGTGCTACTGAACAGTAAAAATGAGAAGCACGTAAGCCATCATTTAAAATAGGATGAGCAAATTGTTGGACGCTAACAGGGTCTTACAGAGATGCAATATAATGGTATGAAATTGAATTATGACGACAATAATATTGGCTTTCATATAGCAAACTATACTTAATCCAGCAGGACCCATTTTTTACAGTATTTTCTCATCACTAACATTTCCCATGCTTCTTCCAATAAGTATAACTCTCAAGATACTTGAAGAGAGACTAATTTTGTCATCATGGTATGGAATCCAAATAAATACAAAGGCAGTTTCAAATACCAGTTAGAATTAACAGCCTAACTCAACAAGGAACAAATAGAAGAATAAACAGGTCCAGTTACGATTTGATTAGAAGAAAAAAAATAACTATTTGGTTCTGGAGTAAAAATAAAATAAAATAAACGAAGTGGGCACTGGACAAAGTTCCCACACTACTATTATTCCATCACGTGGAAGTGGCAGCTAGTATGAGGCTCAAGGTCAATATGACTATTTATGTATCAACATCAACAGAATAGTATGCACTTTACACATATTGCTTGCTACAGCTTAGTTGACTTGCACTTATAAACGAATAAATGATAAGAGTCATGTCCCAAGCAATAAGCCAGAAATCAATGATAATTTGAAGATGAGAACTTCCGTGAGCTATAAGCACATATTCTATGTTTATGGTATAATTGGCAGTATGCTATCCCTTCTTACCTGAAAGTGAGAACTGCTTAAACAGCGGGCGATCTGACGAAAAAGTGGCACCATACACCTCTGGAACTCTGCTGGCTGTGTAGCTTCCAGCACCTCCTCCAGCTCACCCAAAAACATCACCTCCTTTGAGCTATTTGTGATGGGCCAAAACTTGAGTAAACCCCTTATGACAGTATCAGCAAGCTTGCAATCTTTCTCAACAAACTGAGTTACACAGTACGACAGTTGCTGAAGGTACATGGCAACACATTTCGGTTTGTGGAGCGGAATCAGTGCTCGGACCAAAAACAATTTGTGCTCTTCCTTGAGCGGCAAAGCAAATCCATTAATTATACTCCCCAAAATCTCTAACAGCTCTGCGATACCATTATGCTTCTCTGTCTCAAATATAAACCTGTAGAAGATATTATTAATCGCCTTCCTGATGAATGGGCGGTGCACCATGAACTTGCCATATATCCTGTGAAGGATCGTCTTCAAGTACTCCCTCTCCCTAGGATCCTCCGAGTCAAAGAGATCAAGAAGCTTGATAATGAAACCGTGGTCAATGTATCTCTTGGCCAGCTTCGCGTCCGTCTCGGGAGACTGAATAAACCTCAAGAACAGCTCATACACAATCTGCAAGTGCGGCCATGCCGGGTCCATGACGGGCTCTTCCTCCTCCATATCGAACGACTCGAGCGCCTTGTTCTCTCTCGGGGCAGGGGTCGGCACCCTGAACAGATTCACAGACACCATCCTGATGACCTCCTGCACGACGTGCTCCGGGAACTTGCCCGTGGCCGAGGTGATGTAATCCACCAGCTCAAGCAGCGTCTGCCTCTTGACCTCCTTCTCCCGCACGTCCTTGGTCGGGTCCACGAAGTCAAACACCACGCAGCACATGGCCAGCTTCCTGAGGAACAGCCCGGGCTTCTCGGACGCTGGCACGTCCCTGAAGCTCGGCAGCGCCTCGTACCCTGCTGATGAGGCCACGAACCCGTTGCTGACGCCGGCGCCGAGGCCGCCGGCCCTGGCCGCGTCGCTCTGGCCTGGATTTGTGGCCGTGGAGGCGTAATTGCTGGGATTGACGAGCCTGCTAGACATGGTCAAATCGGTGGTGGTCCTCGCATCGGACGTCGGGCTGGGCAGAGACGGGCCCGCGCCGGCTAGCTCCTTCTCGCCGGACTTGGCCGGCTTCTTGGGAAGCCGGCCGAGGATTTGCTTAATCATGACGGATTGTAAGTGTAAGCCCCGATCAAAACCGCGCTAAAGAAATCTCCCCAAATCCATAATTCCTCCACCTGAACAAATCGAACACCGTCAGAAACAGAAACGAAAATCCATAATCCCTTCACCTGAAGCAAAATTGGGGGCAAAACCGCACCTGGGGACCGAATCAACGCCTCCGGAGGCGAATCTGCGATCGCCGCCCTCGAAAAACCGCGCCTTCCGACGAGAAAACACGATCAGGAGCAGAAATAAAGGGGCAGACCGCGGCGGAGTGGCCCGGGAGGCGAAAGCAAAAGGGCCGGCGGGGAACGAAAGCAAAAGGGCGAACCCAAGAAAAAAAAATCGCGGCTTTGTCACGAATTTCCGCCGGGGTGGCCCGGGAGGCGACGCGAGAGCCCGCGAATTGGGCGGATTTGTTGGTGCGGGAAGGTGTGGGGGATTGGGGTGGAACTCGCGGAGGCGCTGGTGCGGTCTCTTCCCGGCAGCCGGTGCAGGGGCAGTGGAGGAAGGGGGAGACGGGACGACGGGGAGGGGGAGACAGGCACAGTAGGTGGTGGGCGAGCGAGAGCCAAATCGGGCGAGGAAATTAAAGACGACGGCGAGGTCCTTTTTGGTTGGACCAAATCCAAATTTCATCGTGAGAACGGATAGGCTCCGTCGGCAGTAAATATTCTTGGCGTACGTGTTTTGCGATGCACCCCGCGCTGAAGAATTCCCCCTCCACGTTCATTGATGCCACGAAATTTATTCTCCATTTCTCCTGCATAATTGCTCGTATCTTCTTCTTTTGTTTTTATTGTTGCAAATCTTCTCAATCAAAGTATCGAGACGAGGTGGCAGAGTTTATACGCCTTTTAAAGATTGTTTTACGAGTGTTAGGCCCTGTTTGGTTTCCATAAGTCAGGTGACTTATTAAATCGGTGTTAAAACCAGGTGAGTCGTCGCGCTTTGTAGATGAACTTATAAGCTCATTAAATAAAATGGGCCCACGAAAAGGGTGACTTATAAGTTTTAAGTAGGGGTGAATAACTTAAAACTTATAAGCAGGGGTGACTTATAAGTTGGTGGTGTTTGGCAAAATAAGTCACTTTTTTCACTTTTTAACTTATAAGTAGGTGACTTATTTGGAACCAAACAGGGCCTTAATCCGCCTAGATTTATTCGACATAGATGCTTAGGTCATTTTTGGGTCCACCTAATCAGCTAACAGCTAATAGGTAACTTATTATTAATTACTAGTTGTGTTAATCAGCTAATAGCTCATTGTTAGCTTGGTGGCAGATAAGACCCTAGCTAGTTTATTAACTGAGGATCTAAACGGACCTTTAATGCTGGTAGTATATCGTTGTACTTCTAGTGTCCGAAAAGATTATAAACCTCGCTTTCGAGGAGTCAAATAATTTTAAATTTGATCAAATCTATAAAAAAAACTATTGACATTTATTATATTATTAGATAAATAGTAAATTTATTTGAAAACATAAATATTAATACTATTAAATATATTCAAACATAAGAAAATTTGATTTGGTCCATATCTAAGACTCCATTGTTAGGTTTTGGACAGAAGGAGTAATGTTTTATGACAAGACGACAAGATTTTGTACAACATACATGCCTTGATTTGGTGAAAATTTAAGCATGTAAAAACTTACATTCAAAGACAAGCTTAATTTTATTAATTTTACCAACAAGCACTTCTAAAATTATATTAAACCAGTAGTCAGGACTCATACATACGTAGTCTTAAAATTTTAAAAGAGAGAGAGAGAGAGACTCATTCATCGGTAAGATTTAATAATGAAAAATGGGTTGCACAAAGAATACCATGTCCTGATGTCCCTTAGATCGTGGTACCCTCGGTGGGTACCCAAAAGGAAAAGGAACAAGAGGCACTAAAACAAACGCTAATGGAAACTCATGTAGAGAATCATAGATGGATTAAAAAAAACAGACAAAAGAAAGAAACCAATGGTGCCCCACTGAGCCGATGCGGCCGGTAGACCCGTGGCAGGTCCAACTAGCACCAGCAGCAGCATGGAATTGACCGACGGCAGCAGCAGTCTCAGCTCACACGCGTACTTGTACTGGGTCCGGTCAGTCACCCGTTCGTCTCAGGATTTGTCAAATCCTAAATCAAAATCCCGTGGTCTTCGCCACGAGCACGACCCCGACCCCAAATGATAAGCAATACTAATAATACAAAAAAAAATCATCCCAATAATGCTCTCTCGGTCAAAGGGACGAACTATATCTGTTTCTGAAGATTTGTCAAGCAGGCAGGTTTTGTTTGACATAATTCATTCATCATCATCATAAAAAAAACAAAAACAGAACACACAAAGAAAATGTATTGGATAATGGACGGATGGTGAACAGTGATTATCACAGCGAGACAGGGAGTGGCGGAAAGCGGTTAGCTAGCTGAGCTGCCTCTGCTGCCTGTCACTGTTGAGAGCCCAGAAGCAAGCAAGCCAGTGCTGCTTCCAGCTAACCAATTACAAATGGGATGAACAGACGTCGCGTTCAGCTTCAGGTCCAGGGCAATGGCGATAGCAATGCGAGATATAAAGGATAAAGCAAAGGCGCAGGCTGCTGACCTTCTGCTGTGTCCAGTGTCCAACTGCTTGTGCAAGTAACACTTACCTAATCCATCTCGCTTTACTCTACCTCTACTAGCAAATTTCGTTCGAACTTGGTCGCTGCGAACTGAAACAAAGGCGGCGTCGAAAACGAAACGGCCGGAAAAAGTTAGTGAGCACGCATCGGAGTCCGCAAAGCGTTTTTGTTTTCTTTCTCTAATTCTCTAAATAGTATAAAAAAGTTGTTGGTGTAGATGTTTGTTCAGAAATTGTATTTGTTTTGGCTCGATGATTGATGTAAAAAATGTCTCCTTTCCATGAAGGGTGTCTATATCTATGCAAAGTTGAGAACAGAAAAAAAAGGAGGAAACTTTGAGAACATGCTCTTCGGACGCCTTAGGCCCACCAGTGACCGTGGGCTTGGTCGAGTTGGGCCGAAGTATCATGGGGCTTTGAGAAGTTGGGCTTCGCTTTTCCTCGATGGCGAGGTCGTCCAGTAGTCCGTTCGCCACTTCGGCTTCAGCTGTTCGGCAAAATCCCCAATCCCGCTCCTCTCGCCTTCTTCGGTTCTCCTGACTCCAGTCCCGACGAGCTGCGGCAGGACAGGTGTCGTGGACGCGGCCAAGTGGGGCGGCCGGGGCCTACCGAATTGAGGCTCCTAGCGGCAGGGGGGCACGAGGTCCAATACGACGTTAACGGTGGTTTCTATCTCTACTAAATCACTTATCACCTAAGCAAAATACTGACATGACAGCTTAACGATGAAAGAGAAGCAAAATAAAGGAAACCGTTTCTTAGGAAGGAAACCATGTCTACTCTCGAACCGAGGCAGAAAACACCATAATTTTAGCGTTAGGAGGAAACCAGTAGTTTCTATCTAGATGGGGCTCGCGATGGCGAGCCATGCTCACCCGTCGGCCGCCGCGCTCTCGCTTGTCGGCCGTTGCGCGCTCGCCGCTCACGGCACGCGCTCGTCCTGGCCTCACGACCGGATCTGTGCTTGCGAGATCCATGGTGAGGGTGAGCACGAGCTCCGTGAGGGCGAGCACGAGCTTAGACCAAGCTTGTCGACGACCAAGCTGTGCGCCGTCCGCGTAGCCATCGCCGTCCGTGCCTCCGCCTAGGCTACGCCCGCCGTCCGCCCCTTGTTGCGCCAGCGACCAACGGCCTCCTCTCCCCTCGCTGTCCTTGTTCGATGAAGAAGAGAAGTAGTAGTCGGAGGAAAAAGATAGAGTTTGGAGAGAGAAAGAAAAAAATGTAACATTTATTACGGAAAGAAATCAGCACTGTGTGAGGTGTTTTTTAGAAATGGTTTCAAACTGACATGGCTGTTATTAAAATTGTGCGTATTTTCAACCATTAGGACTGCCTTGAGGGGCAGAGCGTCCAGCACGTGGCAGCGCCACAGTGCCCGAGCGCCCCGGCGTCCAGGACACCGACGCGCCAACGATCCCACCAGGCACCACCGCACCAGGCTTGCAGACCACCAGGACGGCAAGACCACCAACGGTGAGGGATTTACCGAATACCGATTTGGCTTTACGAATGTGAATGTGTGCTGGTGCTAGTGATTTTTAGTTAACCATATACTTTTCGTATAGATTACTTTCGGTGTGCAAAATGAATAAGAAAACAGTTTAGTTGAAGAGTTTGTGGGATAGAATACTACTATTATGAATTATATTTAAAACCTACGCTGCTATGCATTGAATATTTTTTGGACCTCGGAATACCTAACTTCAAAATTCTGGCTCCGCCACTGTATCAAAGTGAGGAACGTTGCCACGACACCTAACCTCATGTGAGTTGCTCAGCACCATTAGGTTACATCTATTTGTTGTCTATACCCTTCCTTGGAGCTGCCACCAATACCTTATATATGGATTCCTATTCAAGAGTACCACACATTCTTACAACAGTCTGTTTCATCACTAAAGATAGATCATACATTAACCATCCAGTCATTTCAACAATCATGGCATCTCTGTTTGCATGTACAACATTTTGAAACAACAACATAAATGATGATGTGTTGGTTATTATTACTGCACAAAGGTTGAAACACTATTAAACTTGGAAACTTTGGCAAGTGGGCCGCCCTTATTACATGAGCAGCTGCTTTATTACACCAGACCTACTTGATGTTTATAATACTCCTTGGAGTAACCACGAATGATGCTCCTCACATGAGCGATCTGCTCAGCAGAAAGCTCTGCTGCATGTGGGCATGGCCAAAGCATCCCTTGCCATCCGAGCCATGGTTGGGTACTCCAAACTGTGAACCTTCCACCAGTTCAAAATGTCAAAACTTTCTGTTCGAGGGCAAGGCAAGGAAATCTTTCAGGTAACGATCAAGTTCCATCCTGGCTTCTGGATAACTGATGGTAACTTCAGGTGTCATACTATCCTGTGCGCGGCAATGCTCATCCCATGCTTGTTCAGTTGTTCTAGCGTACCAACTCTGCCATCGGTCATCATTGTGGAAACATCTGAATATGTACCACTGGTTCCTCCATCATACTGAACGTAATCGCTATACAACTTCCTGATCTTTCTTGTTACCTCAGAGATGTAGTATGCAGCTCTCTCGGGACTAAATGCTCTTCTAAAGCTGAACTCTATGTACTTGAGTTTGTAGCGCGGATCCAGTATGAGTGGTATAGACCATACCAGGTACGAATCTTCTAGGCTTTTGTCTGAAGTGTCCCTGGCATTCCTAAGAACATCTGCAGTGTGTCCACCAGCTCTTGCTATTTCAGTTTGCAACACTTCCCTCACAGTGAACAGCTCTGCAAGACAGAGATTTGAAGTGGGGGTGCTGGACACAGAAGCTCTTTTGAATGGCACAATATATCGTCCCCCAGACATTGCACAACACAGTTGTATCAATTCCATGTCTATGCCTGGAATTATACAAGAACCTTCACTGCGAAGGACTTCCAAAGAACAATAGCACGAGTACCAGCGTTCGTTGTATGCCCGTAGGTCATCTAGGCCAAGATACGAGAGGAGCTGCTGGCGTCTTTGTCTAGTCAGACGTAAATCTTGCACCCCTGACTCTACACCATGTACATAGACCATGCATGTCTATAGCTAAATCTCGATGTATAGCAAGTCTCGTCGACCAATTAAGTGGAGCACAATGTCCATGTAAGTGCCACAGATTACTTCTCTCCTCCCTGGATGTGTGCTAGGATATTTTTCCTTGATGTAATCCTTGGGTTGGGTGAGTACAGGTTTGTCCCTTTTATCCCGTGCCACCATGAACACCCTATCCAAAGCATCAACCCCTGGGATGTCATCCTCATCACCATCCATGACACGGTCAATGGCCAGCGAGCAGATATCATGAAAACTTGGGGCGACCTCAGGGACTCCGGATAGGGGGCCATGGTAGAGAGGCCAAGGTAAATGATCATAGGCATCCATGACCACCCGGTGGAGATTCCAGTCATTGTCGATGAAGTGGCACGAGGTGTAGAAGACGTCCCCCTCGATAGCTTCAGCTTTGCCCACTGCTAAGCTGATCCGGCCAGAGGTATGCCGTAGCCTGGAGAACAGGTCCGTCCTTGTTCTGTCAAAGATATCGTCACACATCTCCTCGATGGCTTGGCGCGAGGGCAGCTTGAATTCAGGGTTGAGGCGGCGAACGAAGCTCCTGAAGTGGCCGTCCTCCACGACCGACGGGTCGTATCCATTCAACGCGATCATTCGAGCCAGATCTCCCTTGGGTGCTCTCCTCCTCTGCCATGTTCCTCGTCCGCGGCCAAGCGAAACAAATGCTGATATGAGAGGTCGAAAGGGCTTGGGGTTGGGGAACTCACAAGTCACAATAATCCTGGCGTGGTGTGGTGGTCGACCTTACAGCGTCGAAGAACAGTAAGCACTAACAGCTCCAGTGATCTCCAGCATGCCGGAAGGCTTATCCCGAAGCTCGCGGCAACCGACAGAGGCGA
Source organism: Miscanthus lutarioriparius (assembly GCA_904845875.1). Taxonomy (NCBI): domain Eukaryota; kingdom Viridiplantae; phylum Streptophyta; class Magnoliopsida; order Poales; family Poaceae; genus Miscanthus; species Miscanthus lutarioriparius. The sequence goes on from CAJGYO010000013.1 coordinate 72,518,948, forward strand.
AGGAAGCGGATCAACCGGAGTGGAGAGGAAGAAGGCGGCGACTAGTGCAGAAAGGAAACTTGTTCTGTGATATCTGTGTCATTCAAGTCTCTAAATTTCTAAAGTGATATCTGTAGGTCGTTAAACTTGGTAGATGGCGTCATCTAGATCCCTGGACTTTCAAGGTGATCGTCGCATGTCTCTAAACTTGGCCGACGGTGTCATCTCGCTCCATGAACTTTCAAGGTGATCATCGCAGGTTCCTAAACTTGGCTAGCGGTATCATCTCGGTTCAAATGTGGTCTAACCCACTCTATAAGCTGGCGTAGCACGCTGACTTACGTTGGACGTGGATCCAACATGTGTCAATTAATCAATCATTATTTATATAATATTTATCATGAAATTATAAATTATATAAAATAATTTACATCAGCAAAAAATAAATTAAAGTGTTAAAATAATTTACAACGACAAATATATTAGGTTTAAACTAAAATAAAAAATACTAAAATTAATTTAATATTTATGTATCACTAATAGTATTAAAATAATATTAAAATTCCTATAGTATTAAAAGTTTTCTCTATTAAAAGTTACTTCTAATTTTGGTATTATTTTAAAAGTTTTAATAGTAGTATTATAGAAGTAACTTTTCTCTATTATTAGTACTATAATACTATTATTAAAACTTGTAATACTATAACATTATTATTAAAAGTTCTAATACTATAATACTACTATTAGTATTATAGTATTAGAACTTTTAATAATAGTATTATTAATAGTAGCATAGTATTATACTATAATACTATACTGTATTTAATAGTAGTATTATAGTATTATAATAATATTATAGTATTATAGTATTAAAAGTTTTAATAATAGTGTTATAGTATTATAGTTTAAACCTAATATATTTGTTTTGTAAATTATTTTAATACTTTAATTTATTTTTTGCTGATTTAAATTATTTTATATAATTTATAATTCTATGATAAATATTATATAAATAATGATTGATTAATTGACATATGGATCCATGTCTAACGTATAGTCAGCATGCCACGCCAGCTTATAGAGTAGGTTAGGGCACATTTGGACCGGGACGACACCGTTGGCTAAGTTTAGTGACCTGCGATGATCATCTTGAAAGTTCAGGAACCTGAATAACACCGTCTATCAAGTTTAGGGACCTATAGATACCACTTTAGAAGTTTAGATACCTGGATGACACCGCTAGCTAAGTTGAGGAACCGGCGGTAAATTTTGCTCTAAAATATTTGATCTCTGGCCGCTCGCCTTTCTGTCACACGGCTCTGCGGAGCCTTCCGTTCGTGAGCTGCTCATGTAACTACTCCAGTATTTTAGTCCGTTCAGTTAGAACCGTCATGCTTCAGTCGACTGTGGCAACTGTGGCCAGCTTCACCTGGATCCGGTGGTGGGCAGTCTGTGCTGTTGCGGGCTTCTTGTGGCATTGTCCGCCCATGGCCTATATGTCCTTTGCTAGGCGTGTGCTGCCCGATGCTTGTCAACCTCCATGACCGTTGGGGCTTCGTCTCCATGGCCCATGGCATGGGTGCCTGGGGTGCCGGTCCTTCCCTAGGGCGGCGACCAGATCTGTGTTGCGGTTTCCTGGGGTGATGGGGTTGACCCTTCGCCGTTGTGGTTGGCTCCCTCACCTCTCTATGCCCCGTTTCTATATGTTGAGGTTAAGGGCATCGATCTTCCTATGGCTGCGCGTGCGGCGAGGATGTCTGCGCTGCGCGTGGTGGCGTTTGGTGTTGGCGGGGACGCTCGCATGTCATCACTAGTGCCTTTTCTTCGGGACAATCACCTTCCTCTACAAACTTTGACGGGCCACCGTGGGGTAGGTTACGTGAGGTCAAAGAGAGAGCCTATATGGAGACGTGTGTGGACGCTACTTCCTTAGAGGCGGCCTCCTACCCCTAATCAACGCCTATTATTTCAGTCATACACTTATGACCAGGAGAGACAACAAAGTAGTAAATGACCATCAAACTGAACAACTCAATTGATTAGTTTTTTTTTTTGAATCTGTCCATATCCATGTTCAAGTCCTGACTTGACATGGTGTCCACATTTTCATGAATTCATTCTCTACAATTTTACGATGTTACTATTTCAGTAATAGACGACGTACTCATCCGTGGTGACACATTTGTAGTGGCTTAGTTAATCTATAGATTGCTGGCTTGATCTCTCGAATGTGCTCAGAGAAGTTGCTGCAGGAGGTGTATAAGGTTTTTATTTGAATGGTAGAAAACAAAGCCAGAGGAATAGTACATAGTATAAATTAAGATAAATTCTGTAACTATCTGAAAATATTGTTTTGTCGTGAATCGGTGACAATAAAGCCAAAAGAAATTGATTTGCTTCTTTGTGTAACCTAGACACACTAACATAGAGACGGAGGGAGAGGGACATGTCCTTGATTTAGGTCAGGACGGTCATCTAAGAGAGATCTACCTGGTCTGTGGAATGGGGGGGCTTCATCAGTGGGTGAGTGAGAATTAATGTAAGTGCAAAAGCCCTAATTATGAGTTTTGGTGATGATAACTCATAAAATTAGAGGACTAATAAGATTTATCAAGTTGACAAGCAGATGAAATGTTTATGAGGATAATACATGCGATGGTGGAGCTCCCAATTATAAAATGATGCGATGTTGGACTCAAAGGCGTTTAAATTCTTTTATATTTTGAATTTGAGTTTAGAAAAAAGCCACACAATAAAGGGAGATACAGTGCACAAGTTTTAATGTGCAACCAAATGCTTATTTACCCACCAAATAGATCCTCAAACAAAGCCAAGCCAGACATTCGCTTAACTCCTAACCCTTGTTGTTCTGGCTGGCGCGGCACTGCCGCGCAGGACGCGGTACTGCCGCACCTGTCGCGGCACTGCCACGACTTAAAGGCTAGTTGGGAAAGAATGGAGTATTTATACTCTTTCTTCTTCCTCCCAATGTTCATCTCGACCATTTTCACGCCACCAGCAACCAGAGCACCCTCTCTCCTCTCCACACTATACCACAACCAATCTGTAGCAACTGCAAAAGAGTCACTATAAGTCGCTATAGAGGCTGGGCCGAGCGCGCTAAAATGAAAACAGACCATACCGACCGATCGTTCGCCCCTAATACGTATTTTTAGCGACCGGTTGTCTAACGAAACAACTAAATATATATATCGACCGATGTTGAGTCGGTACAAGAAAAAATAGCGATTGATGATCTGTTCAAAATTTATAATGACCAATTGTTGGTCGTTAATATTCCATTTTAGCGACCGTTGTCCGACGCTAATTGTTGGCTGTGGTATAGTGCCATTGAAGGCTCCCAAGCTCTCTCCCCTTGATTCCCTTGCAGATCCATGAGAGATTGAGCCTCAAAACTCGATTAGAGAGCTGCTCTAACTGTTCTTCAACTCCTAGAGCACTTGGAGAAAGACTCTTAGCCGGCTAGGCGTCGCCCGTTGAAGCTTCCAACTCATGTGGCAGCTCCGGAATGTTTGTAATCACCCTCTACATCTAGTAAGAACCTCTCAATCAAGAGACTTGCTCTCTGGGCTTGGAAAAGATGATAGGGTTTGCAAAACACAAGCCTTGGTGGCTTCTCAACAACGTGGAGGTAGGCAAGCCTTAGTGGTGAGCTGAAACATGGGATAAATATCTTGTCTCTCATGTTCTTGCTATTTGTATTGCTCTCTACTTGTTTGTTGATGATTTTAGGGTTTGGTTCTAATCTACTTGTGCGTAAGCTTCTGAGACAACATTCGAGTGGTGAAATAGACTCAACACTGCCACAGAAACTTCAGTAAATTACTCAATCTAAAATTCCTTTGGTAGATTTTGAATTGTGTTCGTGAGCTTCACTGACCATGTGACACCACCGCAGCTTCACCTAGCAGTGCCAAAACACGGCAATGCCGCGTGAATGTCCGGCAGTGTCGCGCCCTACTGACAGTGAGTTTGAGTTTGATTTTAAAGAGGCCTATATTCACCCCCTCTAGGCGTAAAAGAATTCTTTACAATTGACAAAAGCTTCATGGATTTGGGGGTCTAGCCATGGATGACAACTGGGTGTGTAGTGTGACATTGCTTCTTGGTTGGCCTCCATCTGCACTTAGATCAACTCAGTCATATGAAGAGAATAAACATGTGCATCAATTTCAATTTTAGAGGAGGGGGAGGACAACATCGATTTTGCCAACCAAGATTAGTGTCCCCGGTACTCTAGGAGCAAGGGAAGATGAGGGGAAGCAAGGGGTTGCCTCTTTGCTTTATATAAGCAGTTTTGTGAGTGCAATATGAATTGGAGGAGAGATAATGCCATTAATTAATAGCAGCCTTTTTTATTGCACATGGTGGGGGCAGTTTCTATGTGACTTGTACTCATGATACACATGAAGCAAAGAGCCACTATCATGCGCTTAGTGGGAGAAACCGGATGTTGGGGACCAATACTAGGGTACCCGAAGAGGAGGAGCTAATGGTCATCAACATTGATTCATCTGAGCAGTCAAGAGTGCACGACTTCTAGCTCAACAACCCCACCCCAGTGCGCGGCTCCGCCTCGCCCGACCTCTGGGGTGGGCTCACCTCGCCTGAGACTGCTGGGGGCCCGCTCGCCTTGCCTGACCTCTGGGTCGGGGCCCCACCTCGCCCTCCCTCTAGGTTAGGGGCTCCATCTTGCCCGACCCCTCAGGTGCGGCTCCTGATGGAAGCCCGTACCGCCGCTCAACCACTATAGGCCAGAAAGTACAACCAAAGGTCAAACTTCTAGCATCGTGCAGGGAGTGGGCACATCTCAACATGACCCATGCCCGCGACATGTCACTCCAGGGAACTCACATCACCAACAGTGATGGATGCGTGGTCACTATGCTGCCTACTCCCTATACGGTTGCTGACCAGCACGCTGGTTCGCCGCGTCACCCACCGGGACGGAATGGGACGTCATGACCCGCTGACAACGCCGGGGTGTGGCATCAGCGACGAACAGGCACCCGACGTGGAGTCATCCCTGTCTCCATCTGCAGTGTCGGTGGGACCCGCATAAAGGAGAAGAAAGGTCCGACGGTCCTAGAAGCCTTCCTCTCCTTGGCTCTTCTCCCTCTTTCTCTCTGTATAACATGCTCTTCCCCTTTATCTATAAAAGGGGAAGCTAGATGCCTCAGAGAGGGGACAGTGGTTCACCACTCTACATGGCTGTAGACATCAAAACACACGCACTAACACGCCTTAGGAGCACACGCACATCAAAGACTTGGGACATATCCCTCTCTCGCTCATTTGTAACCCCTACTATAAACTTATAGTGCTAGTAACACGAGCAACAGCGATGAACTAGACGTAGGGACTTTCTGCATGAACCAGTATAAACCTCGTGTCCTCTAAGCACACCATCCGAGCCAGACGCGCAATACTAGAAATTTACTAGTTGGTAACTCGAAACACCGACAGTTGGCGGCGCGGTAGGTGCTTTTTGCGCGTCTCGACGTCCTCATTAGGCCTTGAGATGGCTAGTCACGGCGTCAGCTGGGTCCCGGCGCACACGTGCTTTGGGAACCTGAACTTTATCGTCACAAGGCAGGGAGAGTTGGCATAAGTTCCCGCCACCGACCAACCTCTCCACTTCGCTAGCCTCGACATGATTGCCAAGGCGCTTGAGGATCTATAGCTGCACGCACCGGAGGCCCACGCCCCGGGAGCGACTAGCTCCTTGGCTTCGATTATGGGAGGCTAGAGCGCCAGCTCGACGCCTTCCTAGAACCCCGACCATCCTAGGAGGACCTAGGCCACCTCACCTTCTCATTCACCAACGTCATAACACAGCTTGCCTAAGGAGAGCCGCTCTCCATGGAATACCTCATCCAAAGAGCCCCAACAGCGCTCCCGTTCGGTCGGCGCAACGCCACAGAGACCGTTGGCCACCTTGTGGTGCAATGCATGCCCCATCCCCCTATGAACGATGAGTTTGTGGGGATGAACGAATATGTCATGGAATCTTTCCACGACCTCCTCGCAGGAGAATTAGAGATGCCTTCTAACTCTGACTCCAGCAGGGGGAGCCATCACGCCTCTCGTGAATGTTTCATGGTAGGTACCCCCGAGGGACATGTTGAAAGCATCCACGAGGGAGAGGCTACCCCAACAAATGACCTCAACGACGAGGTTGAGAGGGATATAGGGGCCCCAACTCACCTGCGGGTAGAGCAGCTGAGGGCCCGGCACCAGGAGATCGAGGAAGCATGACTCCAGCTCGAGCAGAAATGCACGGAACTTGAGCGAGAGATCGAGCGCCATAGAGACGGTGGGCATGCGCGCGTCGTGGCCCGTGACGTGAACCGGAGGATCATCGAGGACGACAAAGCCCTCCCATACTTCACCCGAGCAAGCCAGAACATCACTGCGGCGGCGGCCTTGCTCCGAGGGCTTCCAGGGCCCGTGACACCTGAGGATCATTGGGCCCATCGTGAGATTCGCATGCTACTCGAGCGTGCGGTGGCATAGCAAGACGAGAGCTCGTTGTTCCGATGATGCGAGCTCGGCGCCAGCTAGCATGCGCCCTCAGAATGACCTGACAGGGATGTGTCGGTCCACCAGGCGCAGCAAAGCGGTAGGCCGCGCGCCGGTCCCGGTGCATGAATGTCTCGGTCTCCACCGTGACGCGCGCGACGACACCTCGACACCCGTAGGCGTACCCATGGCGATGCGAAGGAGGAGGCTAGCCAGCAGCTACCACCCTCGTCGTGGTGGACACTACGACAGTGGCTAGGACCGAAGCTCGAGCCCCAACTTGCTAGGGCCTTAGGCCTTTGGCCGACACATCCTCAATGCCATCTTCCCACCATAGTAACCGATGCTGAATAGATTGTGCGCACCTGCGAATGGTGTCAATACTACGCTTGGTAGACCCACCTAGCAGCCTAAGCACTCCAAATGATCCCCATCACGTGGTCGTTCATGGTCTAGGGGCTCGATCTGGTTGGACCTCTCAAGAGGGTGCCCGGGGGCTATACGCACTTGCTTGTCGCCATAGACAAGTTTACAAAGTGGATAGAGGCTCGACCGATCTCCACGATCAAATTCGAGCAAGCCCTATTGTTCTTCCTTGACATTATCCATTGCTTTGGACTCCCGAACTCCATTATCACGGACAACGGCACACAGTTCACTAAAAAGAAGTTCCTCCGATTCTACGATGAATACCACATCCGCGTTGATTGAGCTACCATGGCACACCCCCGCGTGAACGGGCAAGTCGAGCGTGCGAATGGCATGGTCCTATAAGGCCTCAAGCCTAGGATCTTCAATCGGTTGAACAAGTTTGGCGAATGATGGGTCACGGAGCTTCCCGCGGTGCTCTAGAGTCTGAGGATGACCCCTAGCTGGGCCAATGGCTACACACCATTCTTCATGGTCTATGGTTTCGAGGCTATCCTCTCAATCGACCTCGACTATGGAGCACCAAGGGTTAGAGCGTATGATGAACAAGGAGCCAAGGCATCCCTCGAGGATGCCATGGACCAGCCAGATGAAGCACACGACCTTGCCCTCCTCTACTTGGCCAAGTACCAGCAAGCATTACACCGGTACCACAGCCGTCGAGTGCAGGGTCGGGACTTCAATGTCGGGGACCTGGTGCTCCGCCTCATCCAAAGCAAAAAGAACCACCACAACCTCTCTCCGCCATGGGAGGGACCATATGTCATTGTGAAGGTGCTCCAACCAGGCACCTATAAGCTCAGGACCATCGACGGTGAAGTCTTCATCAACGTCTGGAACATCGATCAGCTACATCGCTTTTACCCTTAATTTACGCACGCTTTCTCTTATTAGTTTTGCTATCAACTCCTCGATCTTTAGTGACGCCCGACCCTAGCAACGGTAGGGGGTCGGGCCTCACTCGGGGGATGGTAAGAGCATATCTATCCGGTAGACATTCTCTATGCCCAACCCTTTCTCACATTAAGACCTAGAAGCGAGGGTCGCGGAAACAAACACTGAGTAAAACTGGTTGGACTGCAAGAAACCTACGCCCCAGCGGCTATGGCATTTGTGCTCAACAGCGTGATTAAAGTTTTTTCCCGCACCCCAAGCTTCTTTGGCCTTAACTATGGAAAGAGTTCGAACGCATTTAAGAGTATATCCACCTAGCAAACATTCTCTGTGCCCGACCCTCTCTCATGTTAAGATCTAGAAGCAAGGGTTGCAAAAATGAACACTGAGTAAAACTGGTCGAACTGCAAGAAACTTACGCCCCAGCGGCTATGACATTTTTGCTCACCAACGTGATCAGAGTTTGTTCACCCACACCTCGAGCTTTATGGCCTTAACGATAGAAAGGGTCGGATGCATTAACCTTTTTATACAAAAAGGGGAGAAGGGCTAAAAATCTGTTTGTCCATAACGAAATTTAAGAGCTTGCCCATTTATTATGAGTTCGTCACCTGGCTTTTCTGCCTAACTAATTTCTTGGGTGGGATGATCTCATCCTCTATCTCCGTAGGTAAGTTCTATGCTAGTGGGTCACCCAAGTCGATCGGATGGCTCGGGCCACTGCCGAGAGATTGGTAAGGAGCAGTAAGATGCCCCACGTGGGTTATGCCGACTCCGTGATGAATGACGGACCCGGATTCTACTCGAACATATCCGATAAGAGCTCCCCAAACCCTCCACTAGAGCCATCGAGGTAAGTCCTATGCCAGCGGGTCACCCAAGTCGATCGAACGGCTCGGGCCGCTGCCGAGAGATGGGTAAGGAGCAGTAGGATGCCCCACATGGGTTATGCCGACTCCATCACGAACGATGGATCCAGGATTCTACTCGGACATATCCGATAAGAGCTCCCCGAACACATCACTCGAGCCATCGAGGTAACTTTACCAACCCCCACTTTACTTTCTAGTGTATGATCATTCATTCATCTATTCTCATACATCCAAGCATCACATATATAATTATTGCATCACAACGCTTTGTGTCACGTCACAAAGCGGTAGTCGTCTCATTCGATACGAGCGGTGATCGATCGAGGTTCGAAGGCTGGCCCACGAAGGGCTCGAGGCCGCCTTGCATCGAACAGAGCCAGGGGAGAAAATGCAGATGAGCCCTAACGACCCTTGACCGACACGCTCAGAAGTGGATAGGGCCATCTCGACCTTCTCATTTGATCCTAACCTCAAGCCATACCCACAGAATCTCCATCGAGGAGAGGCCAGTGGGCCACCTGATTCGGTCTCCGGAATGACTCGGGCATCTATCGGAGGTGGGTTAAGGAGCGATGGAATGCCAAATGAGGGCTATACCGACCCCATTATTTAACAACGACCTACCTAGATTCCATTCGGACCTCACCGTAGCGCGACACTTGGAATCGAGGCAAGTGACCTTAGATCAACCCCCTACCAAATCTCACATGGCTGATGATCACAAAGAGAGGGGTCCGATCACCCCCTTCTGAAAGGGGGTCCCGAGAAATTGGACTCATAGGAGACAAAATGCAGGCCAACTATAGCCCTTAGAGTCCTCCTGTTCAAAGACCTTTTCGACCCCACCAAATGTCAGTATTCTACCCCCCAAGAGTCCGATCACGATGAAAGGGAATCGCCGTCCCTGGGGACCAATACAAAGGTACCAAGAGGAGGAGCCCATTGGATATCAACATTGATTCAACCTCTACAAGTCAAGAGCGCTACTATATCTCTAAATACTAGGATACCCAAAGAGGAGGAGCTAATGGTCATCAACATTGATTCATCCAAGTAGTCAAGAGCGTGACTATAGCTCCAACCGACCCCAAGGTGCATGGGCTCCGCCTCGCCCAACCTCTGGGTCGGGGGCCCTGCCTCGCCCGGCCTTTGGGTCGGAGGCTCTGCCTCGCCGACCCCTTAGGCGCGGCTCCTAATGGAAGCCCGTACCACCGCCAACCACTACGGGCTAGAAAGTACAACCCAAGGTCAAACTTCTGGCATCATGCAGGGAGCGGGCACATCTCAACATGACCCGTGCACGCGACTTGTCACTCCAGGGAACTCACATCACCAACAGTGACGGACGCGTGGTCACTATGCTGCCTACTCCCTATGCGGCCGCTGACCAGCATGCTGGTTCACTGCGTCGCCCACTGGGACGGAATGGGGCGTGACGACCCACTGACAACGCCAGGGCGTGGCATCAGCGACGAACAGGCGCTCGGCGTGGATCCGTCCCTATTACCATTTGCAGTGTCAGCGGGACCCGCATAAAGGAGAAGAAAGGCCCGACGATCCTGGAAGCCTTCCTCTCCTTGGCTCTTCTCTCTCTTTCTCTCTATGTAACCTACTCTTCCCCTTCGTCTATAAAAGGGAAAACAAGACGCCCAGGAGAGGGGACGGCGGTTCACCACTCTACACGGCTGTAGACATCAAAACACATGCCCTAACACGCCTTAGGAGCACATGCACATCAGAGACTTGGGACATGTCCCTCTCTTGCTCATTTGTAACCCCTACTATAAACTTTTAGTGCTAGTAACACGAGCAGCAGCGATGAACTGGATGTAGGGACTTTCTACCTGAAACTAGTATAAATCTCGTGTCCTCTAAGCACACCATCCAATCTAGACGCGCAATTCTAAAAATTTACTAGTTGGTAACTCGAAACACCGACACCGGAAGAAGGATAATATGCCATTATGGTCTTGTTTGGATCCATCAGCTAAACTTTAGCTGGCTAAATTTACCTGTGGTGGATTCAAATAGCTCAAACTCAAACCAGCTAAAAGTGCTCCTAGCTAATGAGAACTCCATTATCTCATTAGTTGCTCTAACCCAGCTAATGGCAGCTAAAAGTGGTCAATTGTCAAAATGCCCTCGATTTTTCCCTTCACCACATCTACACTCGTGCTTGTCTTTTCTCCGCATGCAACCCCAACCTCGGCCTTCTCCGCACCTGCTGGCCGTGCTCGCCGACATCGCCCCTGGCTTCACCACTGGCGCAGGACACAACCTCCACCTCTAAACAGTAAACAAAGCAATAAATACAATAGAATTAATGAGGGTAGCATGGTGAAGGTTTTCAATTAGCTAGAGGATCTAAACACCTCCAGCTAAAGTTTAGCTAGCTAATCTTTAGCTTGCTAAAATTTAGCTATAGGAATTAGCTAGCTAAACTTTAGTTGGAGTGAATCCAAACAGGGCCTAAGGAGGAGCAAGTGGAGATGGTTGTGACTCACTGACTCGTCAGCTGGGCTCAGCGAGAATCATAGGCCGCGTAAGGATAAAACAGAAACAATCAGAGATTTGGACGGATAGATTTGATTAAAACATTATTGACAATGTAATATCTTGGAAAATCCAGTAACATGGCTCATTATGGTTGCAGCTTTATAGCAATAAATGATTGCTAGTGGTATCCATCTATATAGGTTATATATGGCATATTTGGTTGGGTGGCCAACCCCAAACCAGGCCCCACAATAAGTCATCTTGATCTTGTTTGGTTCCCTGATCTGGCCTGTTAGCCGGGTTCCAATGGGCCATCGATCACCCCGCAGCCTGGCTAGTCGGGAATGTGGTGGGCGTCCGTGTTTAGCAAGCCTAGCTTGGCCAGCGTTCACAGAACCATCTAATTTATAAGAGCACAAGTATAATGGCTACTGCTGAGACAAATGCTCACTTGTACTTGAGCCATATAAAATCCGATAGTCCGTCGAGTGCCACGAAGTGGCCTCGAATAATCAACATCACAATCAAGATCGTACATAATTAAGCAACAACATACATCACACATATATGGAGTTCGCAACGGATCGGAAATAGATTACAATCCAAGTTCACAAGTAGTTATTACAGTGCCAAGTTCAAATCCGATAGTTAAAACAACATAGTTTTGAAATGGCTATATTAACATAAGTTCAAATATACTGCTAGTACGATAACAACCTCCATAAAGAAAAGCATGAGGGAGGTATATAACATATCATGGCCGTGTCCACTGGCCTCTACTGCATCACCATCCACAGCTCGGTGCCCGTTCGTGTTACCTCCCGGTGCTCGGGACTTCACGAACTCGTGCGGCAGGGCCCCCGCGCAGTGGGCTTTTGTAGCGCGGAACGGGAGGCGTGGCCAGCGGGAAGAGCGGCAGCGTCGGAGGAGGAGGCTGGGTTTGCTGGCACGGCGGTGAGCTCGCGTGGCGCGGCGGCGGACCCTCGTGACTTCGTGAACTCGCGCGACAGGGTCCCCCACGGCAGTGGGCATGCGTGGCACGGGGCCGGACAGCGCCCGGTAGGAAGAGCGGCAGCGCCGGAGGAGGAGGAGGAGGCTGGGTTTGCTGGCGTGGCGGCGGGCTTGCGTGGGGACGGCGCGAACTCTTCTCCTTCCTGGGCGCGTCACTGCCGGAGCTTGGATAGGACGGCGAAAGCAAAGCGTACGGACGTCACCTCGTGGGTGCTCGCCGAGGAGCTGGATAATTCCTCCTCCCGCGCACCCACCACCTCTTCGACAAAATCCCTCAAAGGGGGTAAACTTGCCAATTCGAAGATGAGATGATTCTATGCAAAGCAAACTAGACAATCAAACACACCATTTGCTAGCCAGGCTTAAATAGTATAGACAACCAAACAACTAGAGATTTGGCTTGGTCGGAGCAAGCTAAGGTTGTCCAGGCTTAAAAGCTAGCCAGGCTAAAAACATGTCAGAAAACCAAACACACCCATATATAGGGATGAAAACAGTTGGAATATATCTCATGCTGTCCCGCATCATTTTGTATATTTGATCCGCTTGAATTCGTATTTCTGAACAAATTTTAAATCGGTACGAAATATGGTACGCCAACTTTGAAAACGGTTTAAGTGATTTCCGATCGTTTTCTATCTTTCATTTTTTATTCAAAATATCCCGTTTCTGAAATACGCAATATCCTGATTTTTACCCAATAGGAATCACAATTTAGACAGTCCAGCTCAATCGAGGCAGGCAACGCAGTGGCTACGAGTGCGCCTAAATCTTATTATATAGACCATCGGCTCCCTTGCTCCCATCTGTCTGCTGGCTCGCTTGCTGCTGCCGCTGCTCGTTGGGGTGCAGTGGGCCGCTATAGCATTGATGTTGAGATCGTAGAGAATAGCTTAATCAGTTTTCACATGATTATGAGTCAGTATGTGAACGTAATGTTTAGCCACCATGTGAATGGGTGTTCACGTTAGAGCTGTCGGACACGTTTGTGATCTTTGCATTCAACTCATGCATTCATATCTTGAGTGATCTACTTTGAAAGTTTTAGGAATGGGTTAGTTTATTTCTTTAGTTCAGTGTCCTATTTATATTTTTATAAGTATAAGTATAAGTATGGTTCTAAATAGCCCGTAGTAGCACCATTTATTTTTTCCAACCTTTCCTCTTCTCCCCTTTTTAACTGTGCCTACATAATATATGTCGAGTAATGTATATTTGTTATGCACTTGTTCCTACGGGTCAATATTCTGTATTGATTTTTCATATACCGACCGTGTTCGATATAATTTCCACTCGATTTGGTTCGTTTTTGAAATTCTCGAAATTCCGTAAGTTCGCGTTCGTTTTCGTGTCCAGCTTTACCGTTTTCGCTTTCATTTTCGTACCGTTTCCAACCGTTTTCATCCCTACCCATATAGATACCTGTATAAATATCTACATCTGTACCGTTGTTTTTGGAGCAAAAAACAAATCGCTGGAGTGAATGGATTGGAGTGGGCTGGGGGAAGGATTATGGGTTCCCAGGTAACATGTACAAACTTTAGTGGACCATAATGCAAGTCATCCTTTTTTCTCTCCGTTCCACATGTGGTGTTGATTATTATTGGTTCAAATTCTTCCTCAGAATTAAAATTGCAGTGATCCATACTGTAAACTAGAAGAAGGCCTAGCAAGTTGCTGCGGGAATTTCTTAAAAAATAAAATGTTACATGTATGTGTTAGACCTTACATGTTCTTGCATCGATCTTATCAATTTAAAATTAAGCAAGGCCTTGAAAAAATCCAATAAAAAAGAAATAGAATTTAATAACACCCCCACACATTTATTTATGTGGGAATTAGATGATGACACTTAGTGGCTGTTAGACGAAGGTAGGAACCATGCTGAAAAAAGTTGTGGAATTGAAAAATGTCCAGTGTTCAGATACATTTCATCTACACAAAAATATGAAAAAGTCAACTACACCGAATAGTCAGATATGATATTTTCATGACACGGGGAAATAAAAATATATTCTTCTTAATTGTTCCCAATTATTCACCGGATACTATCTAGTGAAGACTATTTTTGTATAACAAATGTTAAAGTAGTTAAGACAATCCGTATGGTGAAAGTCAAAGATAATATTGCTTGATTACTAAATATACATGTACTTGCATCTGCTACTAAGTATGGGCACCTTGATTGCGGCAAATCGTGTCAAACACTGTGACACCTTAGGTACTCGTCGACTCAAATAATCCCAGAAACCCTTGAGCAATGCTGGATGCTTTTTCAGTTTCGATGACGCATGTGAGCTTTCACGGCGATGAAGGAATGCCTCACCAGTGTGGCAGTGTCAATGACTGGGATGTGCAGAAACTTCTTGGTGATGGCGTCAATGCCGGCAAGGCATCACATAGTGTTCAGTTAGCACTTGACTGGTTGCGAAGGAGCACTTGACCTGTGTGAGCAAAGACCGCAAGAGCACAAGTCAATCCGCGACTGAAGGCCATAGTTACAGACTAATCGGGGATGGAAATGAGAATCATAAGAAAACATCATGGAAGCTGAACAACACTCTGGTAGTATCATAAGTTGCCTAAGGAAAAAGTGGCGAGACAAACTGATTTTATACTACAGGAGGAGAGCGATGGATGGTGGTATGGAAACAGAACGCCAGAACCCCCTCTCACGAAGACTGTTGGTCTGCAAAGAATGCCATGGCATTATAGCTCATGGGTTATTAGTTATTACTAAACCAAAACCAAAGGGCACAAGATGCAAAGAGATGGACATATCCATGCACGGATGGTGCTGAGACCCAACGGATAATCTTAGTGGTTTAGTGGGGTCCTTAGTGTGACATGGCTTCACGAAATTGCAGAAAAATATTTTTTTAGGAAAAATAGAGGGTTTCCACCCCTACAGTGCATTATTATTAAAGTAAAAGAAACAGAACAGCAATACAACAAGCAGGGGAGGGAAGAGGAAAAGGATTAAGGAACAAAAAAACTAAGGAAAAACAGCAGCACCAACAACAAAAGGCACCCAGCTAACCCTGATAAATTAAATTGGCAATCCATTGATCAATACTTGGAGAGTAACTTCTTTTTGTTCTATGGGGGGTTTTGCTTTATAAGAGTATACGAGTTATAGATTAAAGGGTACCTGAGGGGACCATGATAGAGAATCTGGAATCATGGCGGGAGGCCAGACGAGAGCCATATCACACGGTTACTATAGTTTAGGTGGGATGGGAATTCAAAAACTCAGCAAAGTAGATGTATTGGTTATCTTTGGAAATCTCCATAGGCCGATAGCTTATAGGATTGTCTTTGCAATTTTCCAACTAGTACTACTATTTATTTAGCTTGTTATTACTATATCTAAAGTGAAACTTTCGAACCTCACGGAAGGGAGTTACTCTCTCCGTCTCAAAAAAACTGTCATTCTCGCTTCTCGAGAAATAACTTTAACTAATTTTATATTGATAGAAATCTGGAATCATTAGGCATAATAAATTTATTTGGAGTTGCATGCTAGTCAAACTTATGACACGGAAAACAAAAACGCGACAATTATTTTAGAGGCGGAGGAGTACACAATGAAAGTTGTGAAAGCAAAGCAAAGCAGAAAAAAAACTCTTCCTGGATATCATGGGTTACCTAGGAAGTACTTTACCTCCCTCATTTCCCGAAAACCGGGGGGATTTCACCAGAATTTCAAAAATATGGGCCAGAAATAGAAAGGAAGAGGTCCCGTGAGCCAAAAAATCCCCCCAAATTACAACCTTAGCTCGCACAGCAGGTTACTAAGTAGGGATGTAGCCACCCCGCCGACGTATTTCTTCCTTGCCTCCCGACTTTCTCCATGGAAATCTCCATAGGCCGATAGCTTATAGGATTGTCTTTGCAATTTTTCTAACTAGTACTACTATTTATTTAGCTTGTTATTACTATATTGCTAAAGTGAAACTTTCAACCTCACGGAAGGAGATTTACTCTCTCCTCTAAAAAAAATGTATAAGTAGTCAATGTCATTCTCGCTTTGTAATGGCATGAATAACTTTAACTAATTTTATATTGAAAAATATTAATATTTATATGCAGAACCAATGCATAATTAATATCATTAGTAGATATCGTTGAATCTATTTTCATAATAAATTTATTGGATAAAAGATATACAAATGTTGCAAATGATATTTTTTGGCAAATCTAGTTTGGCAACTTAATCATTTCCTGCCTACATAATTATTCAAGTTTGGCATACACGGAAAATCAAAAGGAAGCATTTGGAGTGGAGCAATTCCAGTTGCTTTGGAGCAAAGCTTGGGGCTTCTTCTTGGCAGTTCTTGAGTGACCGACGATCGACAATTATTTAGAGGGCACTCTAGCGGAGGGAGTACACAATGTTGAAAAATGTTGAAAGTTGTGAAAGCAAAGCAAAGCAGAAAAAAAAACTCTTCCTGGATTTTGGGCCATCATGGGTTTGACCTATTATAGAGTTGGACCAAAGTGTTATATGGGCCGCTGACCAATTGGGCTCAGCCCAGACTTCCTCCCAACTAAGCAGAGCCTCAACCCCTTTCGGCCGTCACCGTCCTCCATCGCAAGAAACCATGGCGTCCTTGTGCCGCTCCGCCGCCGCCGCCGCCGCCGTCGCCGCGAGGTCAGCGGCGCTCCGGTCGAGATCCCCGATGGCGAGGCCGTTCCTGGCGGCGAAAACTCCTGTCGCACCGCCACGCATCCACAGGTCGCGCACAACGCCCCCCTGAATCCTCTGTCTGTTCTCGCCATTTAGCTGGGTCTTCGCTCCAAGTGACTCTGGAAGCCTGAAAATGTGTGTGTGCTTTTGTTCATCCTACCTGTTTCAGGCCCCTCGTAGCGGCGGCGCTGGCGAGTCTGGAGTCGCTCTTGCCGCTGCACAGCGCGGTGGCCGCCGCGCGGCTGCGGTCCTTTTGCATCGCCGCCGACTCCGCGTGCTGGAGCTGCCTCTCCCAAGGTGAACAACTGAACTTTTAGCATCCTCCTCTCTTCTCTCTCTCTCTCTCTCTCTCTCTTGGATGGGCAAGTCCTCATTGGTTAGTGATATTTCTGTTGATGGTTCTGTGATTCCCAATTCTGAAGTAGTCCTACTTTGTTCGCGTGAGCATTGAAATGTGTTGCATCTGTTGACTGACATGTTCATGAGATGGGGTATTGCATTTCTGAACGGATTTTGTAGATTTAATTTATTCCATGTATCTAGGGATGTAAAAGTCTAGGCATCACATTAGTGTGGTCTCGGAGGGTTGTATACGAAATCACTGGATTTAGTGAATCCGTCTAATTTACTTTGTTAGCCTTGGAGAGCATCATGTTGCTTGTTGGCTAGTAATAAATTAAAGTTTAGAAGAACCTGTGCTCATCTATGTGTGATTGTACACCTAGTTTACTCAAAGAAACAACGGCAACTTGTGTATATCTGGTAGTAGGGAATTGAAGAATGATATATATATATATGGGGATGTGTAGATCAATATCTTACTGTATTAATTCTTTTTCTCTTTGTAAGATGTTTTTTGCCTAAAATTCTGTGCACATTCGAAAAATCTTAAGGCTGCACCATTCAACTGTACTTTAGGTTAGTGTATTCCTGCATTGATATAGACTATTTAGGTTGGACAATTGATGTAGGGACTCCTGTAGAAAAACAATATTGTTTCAATCATGTACCAAGTAGTTGTTATCTTGAATTGTCAAAAAACCAACATCATTCTAATTACTGTTTTGCTATCAACCTGATAGGTTTGACCAAGCGCATCTGACCATGGCTAGGGACAAATTACTAAAGAGAATGGCACATGCGCTACTGCATCATGATTTAATGTTTCAATATCTTTGTGTTATTCTGTAAAGATTAGCTGACAGCGTTTAAATCTGATTCCATCATTCGATGGAGTAACAGAGCGTTTCAGATTCTTAAAATTTTTGGTGATTATGTATTGGTTATCTTTGTTGCAATCTGACCACAATGTCATTGATTTCTTATACGTGGGATGTTCTTAACTGTGGTATTGGTATCAAATCTATTGTCAAATAAATGTGACATAAACTGCATTTTTGTAGAACTAATGCACATGAGAATTTGGTGTTATCCTTAATATTTTCAAAGGAGGGGTATACTAGGTCAGATATTGTCATTTGCTGTTGAGTTTTTTATGAGGTCTAGTAGAATCTAAATTCCTGTATTTCTGCCCACCTTATCAATGTGCTTATTAGGTTCTGCCCGGCTGTATTCTTAAGTTGAGGCATTTAACAAACAATGACTGCCTTTTGTGCTTCATCCCTACAAATGTGCTTATATTTTCAGATATTTGAAACTAAAGTATCCTTTGCCAGTTTCTGGTTATGACCAAGGCCCTCATCTTGCACATTTTCTGATTGAGCTTTCTTCTCTTGTTTGCAAACAATACAATAGATTTTGCTCTACCTCGGTAATGAAGGCTGAAGAAGACGACCAGTTCAAACAGCACCACCAAGTTCCGATTCATCTCCTTTAATTTGATGCATTCTAAAAGAACTTGGCTGTCAGCAGTTCAAAATCATGTTATTGTTTTTCGTGTGATGATGGTTCTACGCAGGGTTCTTGTAGATTGAAATGTTTTGATCTTGGTTCGTATTACAAGCCTTCTAAATATCTTGAGCGTAACACAAAAACTATTGGGCATATGTCTCCTATACATTTACCATTTTAATCAACAATGAAATGCTTTATCAGGCTAGGAACAATCAGTTACATAGCTAGTGTTGATGCTTGGGTAGCAATTATGAATCTGTTGGAGCTGCTGGGGTGCTACTGCCATTCACTTTGTGTACTGTGGCTGTGGTGTAGCTGCTTGTCGCCATTCACTTGCACCGCGCATGGAACAACAAGATCCATTTAGATTTAGACGAGCAGAGCTGCAGAGTAATGTCAACGGTGTTGCTATTCCAGCATATATAACTAAGAGCGATATGTAAAGATCTAGCTGCATTCTGCACTGCAACGTCCTGATTTTCGGGGTTAACACATCAGGAAATTAAAAAAAAGCGGGCAG
Source organism: Miscanthus lutarioriparius (assembly GCA_904845875.1). Classification (NCBI taxonomy): domain Eukaryota; kingdom Viridiplantae; phylum Streptophyta; class Magnoliopsida; order Poales; family Poaceae; genus Miscanthus; species Miscanthus lutarioriparius. Next base: position 72,538,236 of record CAJGYO010000013.1, read on the forward strand.
ACAGGAGTGTAATACACTGCACAATCCAATCGCCATACAAAAGTAGCAGACATTATGGGTTTGGGATAGCTCTACCTCCTCAAAAAGTGAATTTGGAAATGAGATTTACCTAGATCCACCGTGGAGCAGCTCCACTAGAGCTGTTGGAGCTAGAGTTGTTTGGTATAGCTCCACCTCCGCCTCTCTCTCTCACTTCCACTGGGTCCCACGTGTCAAGGGGGTAAGATGAAAAACTGCTAGAAAAAAGGCACGGGTCTTCTTCCTCCCGACGCCTGCAGGAGAGGCGGGCGCGACCACGCCAAGTGAGCGCGCAGCCTCACCGGCAGGCGCGCGTAGGCGCGGCCCCACGCCGGGAAGGGCTCGCGAGGAAGAGCGCGGGGCACGCGCGGCCGTGGAGCTCGCGGCGGGTCCGTCCGCGGTGGTGGTGGTGCTCGCCGGCAGCAGTGGGGGTGAGACCGGTCACGTAGGGGCGGGTCAAGGTCGGCCACGGTGGCATCGGTGCTCACCGAGGGTGAGGTTGGTCGCGGTGGGGATGGCGGCTCTAGTCGGCGACGGAGAAACACAAAGAAAAAGAGAGCGAACCGTTATCTTTTACATAACCAGTGGTGGGTAATTTTTTTCCCAACTCCACCAAAGTTGGATCTGACCAATTTGGTGAATCTAGGGGTAGATCCACTAGTGGAGCTAGAAGTGTTTGGATAAAAAAATTGTATCTGGATCTAAATTTAGTGGATCTGGAGCTGGTGGAGCTGTCTCGAAGAGGCCCTATGCCAACGATTGGGAGGGAGAGGGCCTAGGCTACTGAATGATGTCTTCTTCACCACCCTGTTCTTCTTGGTCTTCTAAGGTTTATATCCCCATAGGCTACTGAATGATGCCTTGGAATAACCGCGAAGGATGCTCTTGACATGGGCGAGTTGGTCCGAAGAAAGCTTGCTGCATGTTGGCATGGCCAGAGCGTCCCTCGCCATCTGAGCCACCGTCGGGTAATTCCTGCTGTTCTCCTTCCACCATTTGAGAATGTCAAAACTATCTGTTGGAGGGACAAGGAAATCTTGCAGGTAACGATCAAGTTCCTTCTCAGCCTGCAGACAACTGTCAACATCAGTTGAGCGGCTTCTGCTATCCCGCAAACTGCAATGCTCAGCCCATGCTTCTGCTAATGGATCAGCACTGCTGCCGGTGGCCGTCACTGTGACAAGATCTGAACTTGCACTATTGGTTCCAGCACCATATTCAATGTAATCAGCATACAGTTCCTTCATTTGTTCTGTTATTCAGGAAATGTAGTATGCGGCCTCAGAAGAATCGATAAATGTCCTTTCGAAGATGAATTCAATGTATGTGAGCTTGTATCGGGGATCCAGTATAAGTGGTATAGACCATACCAGGTATGAATCCTTTATGCTTTCATCTAAACTGTCCATTGCTTCTCCAAGAACATCTGCAACATCCTTGCCTTCGTTGCGGTCTATAAAACCATTGGATAGCTTGTAAGCATTTGCATTATCTCCACTTGCCCGTGCTAGTTCCGACTGCAAAACTTCCCTAAGCTTAAACAATTCTACGAGACAGAGATTTGAAGTGGGAGAGCTGAAGGCAGAAATCCTTTGGATGGAACAGTCCATTTGCCCCCAAAGGTTACATAATAGTTCAGTGAATACTGAGCCTGTATTTGGAGAACGACCTTCCTTGCGAAAGACTTGCAACGAACAGTAGCTCGAGTACCAGTCTTCATCATATGCCCATAGGTTATCTAGACCGAGCTGTGAAAGAAGCTTCTGGCTCTTTTGTCTAGTCAAATCTAAATCCTCCAAGTCAGAGGTTATACCTTCTACAATGAGACTCGGATCTAAAGTAAGGAGTCCAGCAATGGAGTGAATCACACTGTCCATGTAAGTGTTACTAGTTAGTTCTGTCCTCGTTGGCAGATTGGCATTGGATTTGTTTTGCTCTATTTGATTCCTCAGCTCAAGGCGATCAACTATGTGACCCTGCTTGGTTTCCCATACCATAAAGAAGAGATTATCTAAAACATCACGCTGTGACAAACCATCCATGACTTTATCAATAGACTCAATTCCATCCGGAGGGAAAGTAACTTGATGAACTCCTAGTAATGGTCCATGAGGGTCAAGGAGATATCCATCCACGTAAGCATCCATGGTTACCTTGTGAAGGTTCTGAAAGCATCTAGGCCCCTAGTGGCTTTCGGTGATTAATGACAACGTAAGATTATTGTGACTAACATGTGTTTTGCAGAAACAATTTGAGTTAGGTCACGATAATGGTGATTGTTTGGGCAATCAATGGTATTCGTGCCCCATGTTGATGGAAATCGTTTCAGTTTTGAAAGGATGGACAACAAGGCTAAGGACGGCTAGTTCTAAGTGTCGTTTGGCGTTGGAGAGACACTTAGAATAGTTTAGGGCTTTGCTTTTCCTTTGGCCGTACTATTAAGTGGGGTATGAACTAGTAGCTTGACCTAGGTGAGTCTAATGTGTTAGATGTGGTGCACACTTATCAAACTTAGCACTAGGTAGCTCAGAGTTAGCCCAAAGACCAATTGAAGTCAACCCCATTCACAAAGTGCCTTGAATTTGGAGTGTTTGGAGGTGTGACAGAGGGATCGGACGCTGGTCCCCGTGGGACCGGACGCGTCCGGTCAGTGTAAGACAGTGCAGAGGAAGACCTGCAATCGACCGGACTCTAACACAGTGACTTCACCGGACGCGACTGTGCCTAGGGTTTGGTCTCCTGTGAGGACCGGACGTTGTGCCCGTGGCACCGGACGCTTGAGGCCAGCGTGTCCGATCCAATGCAGAGAGGTTCTAGAGAAGGAATTTATTGACCGGACGCGTCCGGTCAGTGTGGAGTGGACCCGGGCAGAGTCCGGCCACACTAGTCATTGCCTGTCAGTGTTGGCATCACGTAGCCATTGGCTATTGACCGGACACGTCTGGTCATCACTGAAAAAGCTGAGTTGGACCTCAACGGGTATGTTTGAAAGTGGGCGCTATATACATCTCCTACTCGTCCAACATACCCCTCTTGCTTATTTGTTCAGCTAAGGCAACCATTTGGAGTTCAAGTGAGAGCAAGTGCCTAGTGGGGTGATTGAGATTTGATAATCCAAGATTAAGGACCTCATTAGTTTCTAGGGAGTAGCAAGTGTGCATCCACCTTCCTTATTAGCCTTGTTTGTGTCAAGTGAGAGTTTGTACTTGTTACTCTTGGTGATCGGCATCACCTAAATGGCTTGGTGGTGATTGGGAGCTTGGTGATCATCTGGTGGAGCTTTAGGATGACCCAACGCATCTTGTGAGCGGTTGTGGATGATTCACCGTGCCGGAGTGATGAAGATTCAGCCTGTAGAGAGCACTTGATCCTTGCGCGGATTAAGGGGGAGCGATACCCTTACGTGGGTGCTCCAATGAGGACTAGTGAGGAGTGCCGACTCTCCGATACATCGGCAAAACATCGCCGTGTTCCTTTCCTCTCTTTACTTTGAGCATTTACTTTGAGCAATTCAATACTGGTCTTTACATTCCTAGAATTGACATGCTATAGTAGGATAGGAACCTAGGTTGCTAAACTTTTTATGCGATAGAATAATAGGATACACAATTAGGCACTAGGGGTGAAGTGGGCTAGGTATAGGACTTAATTATTGCAATAATTTTTAGAAAAGCCCAATTCACCCCCTCTTGTTTATCTTGATCATTTCAATTGGTATCGGAGCCGAGTGCTCTTTGATTTAGGCTTAACCGCCTAGAGCAAGATGTCTCATGTGGATGGACCCCCTCCCTACTTTGAGGGAGATGATTTTCCTTATTGGAAAATTCGTATGGAGACGTACCTAGAGGCTATAGATGTTGGAGTGCTTAGAGCCGCCACACAAGGCTTCCCAAAACCTAAGGATTTCATAAACCTTATTGGTGATGAGGCCAACTACGAAAAGTGGAATGCAAAGGCCAAAGCACCCTCTTTAGAGGCCTTTGCAAGGATGTCTTCAACCGTGTCCGGAACCACAAAGAATTCCATGCACTATGGTCGGACATTTGTGCGCTCCATGAGGAAACTAAGAGTGAGCGTGAGGAACACTATCATCTTGTTATAAAAAAGCTCAATTTATTTGAAATGCTTCCTAATGAATGTGCTAATGAGATGTATTCACATTTGAATATGCTTGTAGAGGAAGTCAATGGGCTTGGACTTACACAATTGCAACCATCCGATGTTGTAAGAAATATATTGAGTGTTCTTCCCATTGACAAGTATGGGCATATTGTGACCATGCTACATCAAGGTGATCTTTTCACATCTACACCAATACAAATATTAGGAAAGATCAATGTGCATGAGATGTATATGCATATCACTCCACAAGATGGCTCTTCCTCTTTCACCAAGAAGAAAGATTTGGATTTCAAGGCTAGCCAAGAGAAGAAGGGCAAAGCAAAAGTGGCTCTTGAAAGCTCAAGTGAAGATGAAGATGACACCAACATTGCTCTCATGGTGAGGAAGACCACCAAGATGCTCAAAAAACTAAACAAGAATGGTGTCAAGTTCGACTCAAGAAGAAAAAATCTTCACAAGTAGCAAGAGGAAGCCCATCTCCGAAATGGATTTCTACAATTATGGTGATCTTGGTCATCTAGCTTATCAATGTCCAAAGCCCAAGAAAGATAAGTACAAGAAAATATACAAGGACAACAAAGATGACTCAAGTGATGATGAGAAGATAAAAGACAAGACATACAAGAAGAAGGATGGCAAGAAGAAGCAACACCACAAGAAGAATGACAAAGCTTACATTGTTGGTGCTTACATTGTTGGTGATTGGCTCACGGATATTGAATTATCAAGTGGCTCATCCGATGAAGATAGTGATGATGAGAAGGAGAAGGTGGCCGCTCTTGTGATTGGGACTTCACTACCGCCACCACCACCGCCATCATCCTCCACACACCTATGCCTTATGGCCAAGGGTGATCGAAAGGTACAAAGTGATGATGATAGTAATGGTAATGAAAGTGGTAGTGATAGTGATGATGAATTTGAAGCTCCCACTTATGATGAACTAGTTGCCTTGCTCAACAAATACTCTAAAATCATAAGAAAGACAAGAGCTAAAAATGAAAAGCTTGAACTTGAGAATGAATCTCTTTTAGCTAAATATGACATAGCCCAAAAAGCTAGTGATGAGCTTAGAGATGAAAACAAGGTTGCGTCATTCACCCTCAAGGAGCTCAAAGCTAACTTAAAAGAGATTAAAGAAAAACATGATAAACTTTAGGGGATACACAAAGAGCTCAACACTAGATATAGCTTGCTAAAAGAAGAATATACCACTCTCAAGGTCAATCATGATAACCTTGTCATTTCAAATGAGTTCTTATCAAATGAAACACATGATGCTACTAACCATGTTGTTAAGATTAATATAGCTATATCATGTGATGATTTGATTGATGAGAACATTGAGCAAAGATCTAGTAGCAAAGGCAAGCAAGTGGTTGTGGCCGATCATTATCAAGATTTTGTCAAGATCAAGAATAAGAATGAGAAGCTATAGAAAGATCTTGAGAAGCTATCAACCAACAAAACAATTCTCATTGAGAAGCAAGATGAAGATTATGATATGGCTCTTGACATTTAGATGCTTAGAGAGGAAAACAAGAGACTCAAAATTGAGAAGACTCATCTCACCACCGGTTTGTACAAGTTCACAAAAGGACATAATCTTCAAAGTGAGTTACTCATGAACACCGTAATGAAGAATGACAAGTGTGGTATTGGCTTCAAGGCAAACAAAGAGAAGAAAGCCAAAGCGCAATATCAAGCTCAACATCAACATAAGCCAAAGCCCAAGCCAAAGAGATGTATTGAGTGTGGACAAGAAGGTCACTTTGCTTATGATTGCAGAACTCCACCACCACAACCCTTGCCCAAGCATGCTAGACCCTTTGCCTTCAATGCTCATTATGTGGTTAGAAAGGACACAAAAGGAAGGCCTCAAGTTGTGTTTCTAGGTCCACCTAACAAGAAGTTCTATATGGATGAATGTAAGCCAATCAAGACATCAATGCCAACAAATGGACATCTCATCTAGATGAGGGAGGTAAATCGGTTGATCAAACTCTCTATCGTTCTATGATTGGTAACTTGTTATACTTGACCGCATCTAGGCCCAACATCATGTTTTGTGTGTATATGTGTGCTAGATTCCAAGCTAAACCTAAGGAGGTTCACTTAGTTGTCGTCAAAAGAATCCTTAGGTACATAAAGCACACACCAAGCATTGGCCTTTAGTATCCCAAAGAAGCTAGATTTCAACTCATTGGCTATTCCGATTCGGATTATGCAGGTTGTAAAGTTGATAGAAAAAACACATCTGGAGGGTGCCATATGCTTGGTAGATCACTAGTGTCTTGGTCCTCTAAAATACAAAATAGTGTTGCCTTATCCACCACCAAGGCGGAGTACATCGTCGCTGGTGCTTGTTGTGCACAAATCCTTTACATGAAGCAAACCCTTCTAGACTATGGTGTAGTTCTAGAAAAAGTACCTCTTTTATGTGACAACGAGAGCGCCGTAAAACTTGCTAATAACCCGGTTCAACACTCTCGCACCAAGCACATAGATATCTGTCATCACTTTCTTAGAGACCATGTTGCTAAGGATGATATATCACTAGAAGGTGTAAGGACGGAAGATCAATTGGCGGATATTTTCACAAAACCTTTAGATGAAACATGGTTTTGTAAGTTGAGGAACGAGATCAATATACTTGATCTAAGTAACTTCACTAAAACATGAGCTTGTGTTGTCCCTTGCATTGCATTGTAATATAACTCATGTTTAAATAACTTGTATTGCACATAGGGCTTGGCTAACTTGGTTAAGATAACCGCCCATAAGCATGTGAAGAAGCTTAACCAAGGTTTAAACTTGACAAGCAACTAGTTTTACTTTCAAGTATTGCATTACATATGCATGTGTGTTGCTTTATCGTTTCTTTTTTGTTAAGTTTGAGCATCCGCTGAATTCGTCCACATATAGGGGGAGCATTTGAAGCTCTAAATTGGTTATGACCTCTATTTTGTGGTCTCATGATGTCTCCTCGCCCCTTTCCTCGCCTATTTTCATAAAAAACTTAACTAGCATATGGCAAAATATTTTGAAAATTTGAGGGTTTGAGAGAGGTCACTCATACCAGTTTCAATTGGTGTTTATTTGGCTCTTATTTGAGTTGGAACTTGGTTGGGAGAAAGCACCGCGAAGGAAGATGGAGAAAAAGCTATTGAATATGCATAAGACGCATGGACCGGACTCGCCTACAGTGGCATCCGGTCAGTTGTGAAGCAGCGGACTCTGTGACATTTGTCACCGTCGCGTCTGGTCATTAGAAGAAGGGAGCGTCCGGTCGTTTAGCATAGTTGGATCGGACTCTGCCAGTGTCCGGTCAAGGGCATCAGACGCGTTCGGTCGTCTCGAGAGGTTTTCTAGAGCTCTTTGTGTTGGACTAGACTCTACTGTTGGGGCGTTCGGTCATTTCACCTGACATATCCTGTCGCTGCAGTGAAAGCGTAAAACGTTTAAAATCAAATCTGTCATCTAGGGCCCACAGTTGCTCTCTCTTTCTTTTGGCCATGCTCGCCCGTACGCCGCCGGCCACGCAAAGCACCCAAACTTTAATCACCGCTCGTCGGCCGCCCATGCTGTCACCATCGCGCACGCGCCTCTCTAGTTCCTGCAGCCATGTCACGCCACCGTGCACTCGCCAGCGTGACGCACTCGCCTCGCCCGCGCGCCAAATGGTTTAACACGCTGCCGCATCCTCGCCCGCGTGACGTGCTCACCTTGCCGCGCCGTGGACACCGCCACCACTGGAGGTTCCTCACCATTGGCTCGCTGTTGTCCCCTTATTCACCATCACCCCTTCCTGGCCGACAGCCTCCACCATGACCGCCTAGTGCTCGATGACTTGCCTCAACTAATCTAGCACTTTTTGACTCATTTTCTTCACCAATTCCTTTGCAGTGTTCTCACCTAATCTTGTGTGGTGCCCTGATGTGCTCAGTGCCTCTCCTTTTCATAGGGTTCCATCGGGTAGAAAGCCCGCGTTCCTTATCTTCCCTACATTGCTTGCTTCTATTAAGGTCACTTGCTTCTTTAGTTAATATGTTGCTTATGTATACATCCTACTATCTATTCTTTGCAGCGAGCCATGTTGCTTGAGACAGTGCTTGGCAGTTGGCAGTGTTAGTGAATCCGGGGCCAAGCCTGTGGATATGGATTGAGGCCAAGCCTCTGGAGTGTCAGTTGGTACAGTGATGACCTAGTTAGTGGATTGTCTGTTAGTGGTCATGAGTCAGTGGAAGAAATTGCTTGTCGTTTTCTTAGTGGTAGTTGGTCCTTGACAGCTGATCGCCATGGTGTGTTGCAAGAACACAGGTGGTGGTCTAGGAGATGATGAGAGGCATCCTCATCATTTGTCAGGCAAAGACAAGGGGAAGGGCTAGATGCAGGAGCCTGCAAAGAAGAAGAATCACAAGTAGCTTGACAGGGATACACAGATGGCCATTGCCATTGCAGAGGTAGCCGCTAGTGCTGAGAGAGGTGGCAGAGGTGGTAGTCTCCGGATTGAGGATCCGGATCTAGCTTGAGTTGACAGAGCTATATAGATGACAGCCACCATGTTCCTCAAGGGAGTGTCATGATTGGAGGTGTACATGTTAGTCTTGATGATCCACCAGAGGACACTACAGTCGAGACAGAGATTGAGCCGCCATAGGCAAAGCAGTAGGGGGCATAGCAGCAGGAGTCAGAGTAGCCTAAGCAGCCACAGGAGCAGAGGCTTCGTTAGTCCACTCGCTCTCGTACCACGGTGTCTCCTAGACCCGAGGGACCGAGATGCGGTGCTCGTGCACCACCTAGACCACGTGGTCCCCCGCCAGTGGTTCACCTAGACTTGAGAGCAGCCATAGCTCACAAAGTGCAGGAGTTGCGCTTTGTTGAGTTCGAGCAGTGGTTCCCACCTCAGCAGGACCCTAGAGCCTCAGAGGGTTTCTACATAGTGTTGCAGGAGGATTTCTATAATGCTTATATCAACGGTGGAGCAGAGATTAGATCTCAGCGAGTATGTCCACTAGAGGCGATAGTTGCAGCTGGAGGAGAGCAGGTCTGGCCCCTACTCACTTACCTGCCTGGCTTGGCAGACCTTCTTGGGTGGACCGGTGCCTATATTGAGTCTTGGGTCTGGGAGTTCTACGCCTCTCTTTGGATCGACCCAGATCACAGGTACATTCACTTTAGTTTCAGAGGCCGTGATCACAGGCTATATAGCACTAGAGCTAGAGAGCTACTCAGACTTTTAGAGTCACCCACCCGGCTTCACTACGTCTGCTACAGAGACACTAAGCCACCGAGACGTCCTCATGGCGGAGAGGTTCCACCTACAGAGATAGTGAGATCTTGCTTTTGTGAGCCGTTCGGAGAGGGTTTGAGTCGTACTCCATGTGATCTCACACCTACGATCCGTCTCCTAAACAAGGTCATGAGGAGGATACTGCTGAAAGCTCTAGTTTGGTTTTGGTGAATTGATGAAACCCTAAGTGCTAACCAAGTTTATCAAAGTGATTATGAGATAGATAGCACTACTCCAAGTGGTGAAGCAAATGAAGATCATGACATGATGATGGTGATAGCATGGTGATGATCAAATGCTTGGACTTGGAAAAGGAGAAAGAAAATCAAAAAGCTCAAGGCAAAGGTGAAATTGATAGGAGCTTTTTGGTTTAGTGATTGAGACACTTAGAGAGTGTGATCATATTTAGGATCGATAGCCGTACTATTAAGAGGAGTGAAACTCGTATCGAAATGTGGTTATCAAAGTGCCACTAGATGCTCTAACTCATTGCATATGCATTTAGAATCTAGTGGAAAGCTAACACCCTTGAAAATGTTTGTGAAAATATGCTAACACATGTGCACAAGGTGGTACACTTGGTGGTTGGCACATTTGAGCAAGGGTGGAGAAGTTGGTGAAATGAAGGAAGTGATAGTCACTGAGAAATAGTGACTGGACGCTGACCCTGCGTCCAGTCAGTGGCGCGCAGTGAAGGCCACCCTTGGTCTCTCGACCGGACGCAGGTGACCGAACTCTGGCTGAACACTGTTCAGGGTCTGGTCCTACTGATGTGGCAGCGCATAGAGAAGACCGTGAGTGACCGGACACTGGTTGAGTCCGGTCGGGCGTGACCGGACGCGTTCGGTCGTGAATTTCCACCTCTGGAAGCTTACTGGAAGTGACCGGACGCTGGGGTCCTATGTCCAGTCGTGATCGAACTGACGCGTCCGGTCGCGAGTGGAACCTTACTAGAAGTGACCAGATGCTGGGGTCCTATGTACGGTCCTACACTGTAGTGCGTCCAGTCACAACTTAAGTGCACTGATGACCGGTGAGATCGGGCGATCAGTATTTGAAGCAGAGGCCATGTGTCGTGCATCGCGCGTCCGGACGCTGGGGTCCTGCGTCCGGTCGCCTCGATTTTCAGTGGACTGAGGAGCCAACGGCTCTATTTCATGGGGGCCTCTATTTAAGCCCCATGGCCAGCTCAAGCTCACCCCCTTTGACCATTTGCATTGACATAGCAACCTTGTGAGCTTAGCCAAAGCCCTTCCACTCATCTCCATCATTGATTCAATATCTTTGTGAGATTAGGAGTGAATCCAAGTGCATTGCATGAGTGTTTGCATCTAGAGGCACTTGGTGTTCGTGCTTCGCTGCGGGATTCACTTGTTACTCTTGGTGGTTGCCGCCACCTAGATGGCTTGGAGCAACGAGGATCATCGAGTGGAGGTTGGTGATTGTCTCCAACTCCGATCGTGGTGATTGTGAGGGGTTCTTGACCTTTCCCTGGCGGAGAGCCAAAAGGTACTCTAGTAAATTGCTCATGGCTTGTGTGATCCTCATTTCGTGTTGGTTGTGTGACACCCAATTGAGGGTTTGGCGGGTGATGCCAATCAGCGCGTGAACCTCCAAGTGAGTGAATCACCACAATGAGGACTAGCTTGCCGGCAAGCAAGTGAACCTCGGTAAAAAATTATTGTGTCATCATTTAATTCCGAGGTGATTGGTCTTCATTGGTATTCATTCTTGTGATTGATTGGTTCATTCCTCGACTCGGCGGTATAACCATCTTGCTCACTCTCTCTTTACATTACCGCAAACTAGTTGTCAAGCTCTTTAGAGCTAGTAACTAGCTCTAACCATTGTGGGTGCCCTTATTGCTACTAGCAGCCAAGTACTTTTGGAACTTGGGAGCATCAAATGCAGATGAATGGGAACTCGACAGTGCTGTTTGAACTGATCACCTTCTTCAGCCTTCATTACCGAGGTAGAGAAAAATCTGTTGATGCATGTGTGAACCTGAAAGCTGATGCATGCGTGAACATAATGCATATGTGAAATTGATGCATGTCTGAACCTGAAACTTGATGCTATCTTGATGCATGTGTGAACTAACACCTGGTTCTGTCGAGATGATATTTGTAGTGTGAAACCTGATGCTATCACTTTAATATATACATATGCACTCATAAATATTATATTGATTAATATATTTTAGTTACAATACAATGTTTATTTGATGGCATGACATATATTTTAGTTGCCGAAGTACTATGTTTAGTTTAGGTATTTCAAACGGCTACATAGTTGCATGGCACATTGGATCACAACATCCTGATACATTAACTGCTGCAGTGTGTCTTAGAAATAGTGGAATGAACCCCCCACTGAGAGAGGTAGTTTCAATCCTTAAACCAAGTCTGCATAGCTGATGTGGCCGTCTTGGAAACTGAGAAATGAAACCCCCACTTAGTGGATAGTTTGATAGCGTTGTTTCCAAGTCTGCCATATCATACAAAATGAAATGAAACTTGGATGAAACACCCACTTTCAATGAAAAAGTTTCATTCTATAGTTTCATCGATATTTAATTTTATGACTCATAGAGAGTTGGTAATTATGCCAAGAGAGTTTTATCTCATTTCTTATCTTTCTTCCTAAATACATTCATGTCATCAAAAATACATATGTGGCAACCTCTTTAATGCAGATGAAACTCTCGTAAAACTCTCACTAAGATTGAATAGACACGTAGATCAATGTTTGAAGGCATAATAAGAACGATATGCCTCTGCAATCGCATCATAATCTTTTTGTGCTTTTTGAAAGATGTACTAGTCATAAATGCTCAATGAATCTCATCGAGAATCAACATTACCACTTGCCACCACACAACAACAGTTTTTGTTAAACAAAGCACCCACCACATCAACTTTTCATAATTACACATGCACCTATTGCACATTTTCTGATTGAGCTTTCTTCTTTTTTACAAACAATACAACAGATTTTGCTCTACCTCGGTAATGAAGGTTGAAGAAGGTGATCAGTTCAAACAACATTGCCAAGTTCCCATTCATCTGCATTTGATGCTCCCAAGTTCCAAAAGTACTTGGCTGCTAGTAGCTCTAAGGGCACCCACAATGGTTAGAGCTAGTTACTAGTTCTAAAGAGCTTGACAACTAGTTTGCGGTAATGTAAAGAGAGAGAGCAAAATGGTTATACCGCCGTGTCGAGGAATGAACCAATCAATCACAAGAATGAATACCCATGAAGACCAATCACCTCGGAATCAAATGTTGACACAATGATTTTTTTACCGAGGTTCACTTGCTTGCCGGCAAGCTAGTCCTCGTTATGGCGATTCACTCACTTGGAGGCTCACGCGCTAATTGGCATCACACACCAAACCCTCAATAGGGTGCTGCACAACCAACACAAGACGAGGATCACACAAGCCACGGGCAATTCACTAGAGTACCTTTTGGCTCTCCACTGGAAAAAGGTCAAGAACCCCTCACAATCACCACGATCGGAGCCAAAGACAATCACCAACCTCCGCTCGACGATCCTCGCTGCTCCAAGCCATCTAGGTCATGGCAACCACCAAGAGTAACAAGCAAATCCCACAACAAAACACAAACACCAAGTGCCTCTAGATGCAAACACTCAAGCTATGCACTTGGATTCACTCCCAATCTCACAAAGATGATGAATCAATGATGGAGATGAGTGGGAGGGCTTTGGCTAAGCTCATAAGGTTGCTATATCAATGCAAATGGCCAAGAGAGTGAGCTAGAGCCGGCCAAACGGTATTTATAGACACTCCCAAGCAATAGAGCCGTTGGATCAATTATTGGGCTGACTGCGCATCGATCGGACGAGCAGGTCGTATGCACCGGACGCACCGATCCTGTATACCAAACGCGTCTGGTGTGGCGACCAGACGCGTCCGGTCGCTGCCTGACCGCCACATGTCCCATTTTAAATGAAGTAGCCGTTGCTGCCATGAATCCCATGCGACCGGACGCGTCTAGTGTGGACGACCGGACGTAGGACGGGCAGCGTCCGGTCGAGTCCAGAGAGCTCCCACAGTCGCTCTGGGCCAACCAGACATGTCCGATCACTTCGGACCGGATGCCCCCAGAGTCCAATCAATTTTAACGCTGAAAACCCGAGGCTCACTGATTCACACCAGACGAGTCCAGTGTGGCGACCGGACGCGTCCGGTCACTCTCTTCAATTCAGTACCGAGCCACATCACTTTGACTGGACGCTGAACAGTAACTCCTCAGCGTCTGGTCGCTCCACTGAGCCAGAGTCCGGTCGTTAATACCAGACGCGTCCGGTCGCCATACTGGATGCGTCCGGTCACTCTGTGACCAGCGCGACTAACTCCTTTTCAAATCTATCTTCTTCACCCTTGTTCAAATGTGTCAACTACCAAGTGTATCACCTTGTGCTCATGTGTTAGCATATTTTCACAAACATTTTCAAGGGTGTTAGCACTCTACTAGATCCTAAATGCAAATGCAATGAGTTAGAGCATCTAGTGGCACTTTGATAACCGCATTTCTATACGAGTTTCACCCCTCTTAATAGTACGACTATCGAACCTAAATGTAATCACACTCGCTAAGTGTCTTGATCATCGAAACAAAAAGGCTCCTACCACTTATACCTTTGCCTTGAGCCTTTTGTTTTTCCTTTACTTCTTTTCCAAGTCCAAGCACTTGATCATCACCATGGCAACATCATCATCATGTTATGATCTTCATTTACTTTACCACTTGGAGTAGTGCCACCTATCTCATAATCACTTTGATAAACTAGGTTAGCACTTAGGGTTTCATCAATTTACCAAAATCAAACTAGAGCTTTCTCTCAGGTGCAACTATTCATGTTGCAAATTCATTACAGAGATTCTATACGAGGTGGACCCTACAAAGAGGAGAAAGAAGAATTAAAGTAGCAAATGGAGTTGAAGGTGAAGTTGAAGCCATTGGAGATCTCTCTCTAGAATTAGTTGATGGTTTTGTACTTAAGCTTTCAGATGTTCTATATGTACCCTCTTTGCAAAGAAACTTAATAAGTGTTTCATGTTTAGATGACGATGGATACGATTGCCATTTTGGTAATGGCAAATGTCAGATTGTTTATAATAATAAATGTGTTGGTCTTGCCTTCTGACAAGACAAACTTTATTTATTATCACTTTCTGAGAATGTGAGTGATGTAAGCACTGAGAATGAGAATGCCTCTTCGTCTATGAATGCAAGTAATAAGCGAAAGAGAGTTCATGTTGTATCATCGAAATTATAGCACTGTCGTTTAGGCCATATTTTGAGGGGGAGAATAGAGAGATTGATTAAAAAATCAATTCTTCTACCTTTAGAATTTTCAGATTTAGAGCAATGCATTGATTGCATAAAAGGAAAGTACGTTAAAAAAATAAAGAAAGATGCCAAACGAAGCGTAGAAATTTTAAAAATAGTTCATACAGACATCTGTGGTCCTTTTCCTGTGAAGAGTGTGGATGGTTATGATTCATTTATAACATTCACAGATGACTATTCTCGTTTTAGCTATATTTATCCAATTAAGGAAAGATCGGAAGCATTGGATAAATTTAAAATATTCAAGGCTGAAGTAGAAAATCAGCACAACTTAAAGATTAAGGTATTAATTTCTGACCATGGGGGAGAGTACTACAGTCAACACACCCCATATGGTCAAGTTCCTGGACCCTTTGCAAGGTTCTTACAGGAAAATGGCATAGTAACCCAGTATTCTACACCGGACAAGCCTCAGTAGAATAGAGTAGCTGAAAGATGCAATCGTACCTTAATGGATATGGTGAGAAGCATGATAAGTTACTCTTCTTTACCGATAAGTTTATGGATGGAGGCGTTGAAAACCACCATTCATATTCTTAATCGAGTGCCAAGTAAGTCGGTGCCCAAAACACCATATGAGTTGTGGACAGAAAATGAACCCTCACTAAACTATTTACGTGTGTGGGGTTATCCAGCTGAGGCAAAAGTATTTAACCCAAACATAGAAAAGCTAGACTCTAAGACAGTCAGTTGCCATTTCATTGGCTATCCAGAAATGTCAAAAGGTTATCGCTTCTATTGTCCTAATAGACAAACGAAGTTTGTAGAAACAAGACATGCTGTCTTCTTAGAGGAAGATATGATCAAGGGGAGCATGGTAGCATGTGAAATTAGTTTTGAAGAGAATCGGGTATACGTGGCCACTCCTATGGTTCAGGAGCCATTCTTCACGCTACCTATTATTGCTGTACCAACAGTGCAAGACACTGTAGTGACAGCACCTGTTGTTAGTTCTACTGTGGCAACAATGAATGAACATGAGAAACCTGTCCTTCAGGATCCCCTAGAACCCGTTGTCACATATGAGGGAGAGCAACAATAGCCTCATATAGAACAAGTGTCATATAACGAGGCCCCTAAAAGATCTCAAAGAGTCAGGAGATCAGTCATTCCTAAAGATTACGAAGTTTATGAATGTTAGGAATTTCAAATGGAGGGTGATCCCACCTCATTTGAAGAAGCCATGAGAAGCGCTCACTCATCAAAGTGGCTTGAAGCCATGGAAGATGAAATGAAATCAATGAAAACCAACGGTGTTTGGGACTTAGAAACAATTCCTAAAAAAGCCAAGACAATAGGCTGTAAATGGGACTACAAAACCAAACATGACTCCAAAGGGAATATAGAAAGATTCAAAGCGCGACTTGTGGCGAAAGGCTTCACGCAAAGAGAATGTATAGATTATAATGAGACATTTTCTCCAGTCTCATGTAAGGATTCTTTTAGAATCATAATGACGCTTGTAGCACATTACGATTTAGAATTACATCAGATGGATGTAAAGACGGTGTTCCTAAACGGGGATCTGGAGGAAAATGTTTACATGGCACAACCGAAAGGTTTTGTTGTGGAAGGAAAAGAACGTATGGGATGCCGCCTGAAGAAATCCATTTACGAATTAAAACAAGCTTCAAGACAGTGGTATTTAAAGTTTGATAGTACAATAAGAAAGTTTGGGTTTCAAGAAAATGTAGAGGACAATTGCGTTTATGCAAAGTTCAAGAATGGGAAATACATTTTCCTAGTCTTGTATGTGTATGACATCTTGCTCGCTAGCACTGATGTTAATTTACTACTAGACACAAAGAAGTTCTTGTCCTCGAAGTTTGATATGAAGAATCTCGGTGAAGTTTCATTCGTCCTAGGAATAGAGATTCACCGAGATAGAGAAAAGGGGGGTTTTAGGATTATCACAAAAGGCATACTTAGAAAAAGTTCTAAAGAAATACAGTATGCAAAATTGTAAGTCTTCATCTGCTCCCATAGTCAAGGGCGACATATATGGGGAATTTCAATGTCCTAGGAACCAATATGAGATCGATCAAATAAATGAGGTTCCAACAATAAGTCAAGTGGTACTGCCAAACACATTGACAAAAAGTATTATGTTGTGAAAGATAAAGTCTAGGATCATATAATTAGTCTTGAGCCTATAAGAACAGAAAAGATGCTCGCGGATCCGCTTACAAAAGGCTTACCACCCAGCGTGTTCAGAGAACACTTAGCCGGCATGGGTTTAAGGGAAAGCCTATGATTCCTAGACAATAAGGGGCTCGTTGAGAATCTGTTTCAAAATAGAGAGGTGCATTGTAGCTGTTTAATCTAATGGCAACTGACCGTGACGATGAGACACGCTCTATGCACTGATCTGTGATGGAATAGGAACAAGATAAAGTAAATAAGTTGAGTTTATGTTATAAGGTGAGATCAAGGGGGAGAATGTTAGATGATCTCCAACCACGGCCAATTGGGTCCTTGGATCCGCGTCCTGATCGGGGGCGCCCAACCGTTCCATGGTTGGTGGGCCCCTGTCGCACAGCGTCATAAAAAGAGAGGTGGGGGCCGGGGCACAAGGCACGAGGTTCACCTGAGCCACCAGACGCCGCACCTACAGTCCCTAAACCCTAGTCGATCTAGAGAGGGGGCGTTGCCAGCGACGGGAAGCTCCGCCACCGGCCACCGCCGCGACAGCGCCACCGTCAAGCAACCCCATGGACAGCTCGTCTTCTACGAAGGCGGCCGATGATTTGCACCTCCTCAACCTCTATCTCTCTCTCTCACTCTATCTGTTAATCCCGTACTAGTACATGTTCTAGAACTCGCTATTTATTCCAAATGTGAGTACATATGCTAGATCTATGACTAGTTAATCATGTAACATTTCTAACATAAAGGCCTCTCTGATAACTCTTTCTCTCTCCTACTAGGTTAGGGCAACTCCAACAATCTTGGCCAAGGTGCAATCATCTAACACGCCAAGAGGTGCTTTACTAGCAAAAATGTCTCCAACGCATACTTTTTTAGCACATACTAAGATGGGATTTGCAAAAAAAAAATATCATTCACAGGCCAATGGACGGAAAGGTGGTGTACTGAACCTGCTGACACAACTCTTTCTTTTTTCTTGCACCGGGTGCTCAAATAGCACCCATGTGCTTGCTGGTTCTAGCATAGCACCACGTGTCCAATGTATTGCACCTGTATATCTAGTTTCTCTCTCCTGCTAGCACAGTCCCAACCCAGAAACTACTTGCTAGTTTCCAGTGTGTTTAGAGACTAATGTCCCCAAGGCATCGTTTCATTGCGTGGACCTAGTAAGTGACCAATCAAGTTGTGCATCTCTACTGCCCATGTCTTCCTCACGACCATCGATTTGAGGATAAGCACCAACAGCCGCACAACAGAATGCCCGAGCTGCGGACTCTGGGAAGTGCTCTACGGCGCTCGTCAGAACGATATATGTGGCCGGGAGGTGAGGCCGGCAGTGCGCGCACGGACACGGCAGGCGGTAGGCGGTGCTCGTGCGGACGCGGTGGGCGGCGGCGCTTGCCGGTACGCGACCATCAGCAGGCAGGCTTGGTGCTCGCGAGGATGCAGCGGCGGTATTCATGACTCGCGAGGACGCGGCGAGCGATGCAGATACACGGCCGTCCGGGAGGCAGGCTGCACGCGTGACTGACGGCTTCGTCATGTTCGGGCTCCGGCTAACGGCGACGCGAGCTCAGCGGCAGGCAGGCATGGGCAGGCATGCTAAATCCATGGCGCACGTCAGCGAAGAAACCATGGCTCGTCCCCAACGCGAAGAAAGCTCGTTTCTACGGTCCTTGGATGGCACGCCGAAATCGTTATTTCTTTCCCCACTTTTCTTCTCTCTCACTGTAACGCCACATCAGCATTTTTGCTTAGTTGGCATAATATTTAAACACCCGCCGGAGGCCGGATTGCTTGTTGGCAGTCGTGTCAGCAAATGAGTTGGCGCCCAGTGCGCGTGACAGTCGACTGCGGTGTCCGTGACCCAACTGAACTGCAGAGAGGACCTCACAATACTTGAGACACACATTTTCTCCAAGCATACTCTTACGGTCTTACGAAACAAGTAGACTACAAGCAACATTACAAGGTGTTCTTCCATATACATAATACAATATTCTAACAAAGCAACAAGCCAAATGCGGAAGTACTATATATCGGCATGTCGGGCTCACTCTTGTGCTGTCCTTTACTTTTCTTTTCTTTAACAGCGTTCTCTAGACCGAACGATCGATGCTCCTCGCAGCCAATACCCAATAGGCTACGCAAACTCCTGTGCTGCTGCGGTGGCCGTGATGTAGTAGGCGACGGTGACCAAGCCGTGGGCGAAGCACATGTTGCCACCTAGGGCCAGGGTGTCCAAGTGGATGAACCCGCATGAAGTCTTTGACTTGGTATTTGACATGGCCCCAGCAAGCAGCAGCGATAATGCCCCAATGAAGGTAATCCTGTTATATCATACAACAGTAGCAATTAGTCGTCAGAAAGTAATTACTCCCCTCTTAATCTGACGCCGGCAGGATGAGCTCGCGAGGCTGGCGGTCATTGGAATCTTGGATTGGGCTCCTCCCTAGGTGGAGTCGAGCTTGATACTGTCGAATTGATTTGTGAGTACTCCTGGCTAATATTCGGCACGGAGGCTATGGAGAGGACTCCATTCTACGCCGGCCCTGTGGCTCAGATCCAGACCGGAGGACGACGAGAACGAAGCAAGGCCGCCATCGGTCGTCAGATTCGGGGAGGCGATGGCTTCACGGCAACGGGTCTCTGGGTAGGTGCGGGTTCAGGCGTACGGCTCCTCGCTCACTCACACCGGCACGCAGCACGCAGCTCCTGCGCGGTTACTCCGTCGGGATTTAGAACGCAAGCGAGGCTGGAGGTGTGGTGGTGCTCTGCGACGGCTATGGCGACGATAGTAGTAGCAGCAGCGCGAGGCGGCCAGGGAGAGGAGCCGTGCTTGGCTGCTTGCTAATGCTAGTCCTTGCTTATCGGGGGAGAACGTGGAGGGAGGTCGTCCAGTTTTTTCTTGGTATTTTATATTTTGGGGACAAGTTTTTTATTTTTCGCTAATAACGCTGCTATGCAGGGTGGTGTTACTGTTGACGTAATTGTAAATAATCAAATAGTAAGGATCCAGATCAGAGAGTTTGTAAAGCAGACACGAAAGCATGATTCAAACATGTATCTATCAATTCTTCCATAGTACTATGCACATATAGGCTCCGTTCGCTAGGAGAAATTTGGAGGAATTCGAAGAAATCTGAATGAATCTGTAGGAATTTGTGAGAGGAAAACACGGTTCCGGATGAAAAAAGAAGCGAATCAAGCCAGGTTTAAAGACACGCGAACGGGACCATACTACCGATTCCGTAGTTAATCAGATCATATAAGAACTTTATGTATTCCGTGTTAACATTTACCACCTAGAATAGAATAAAGCTCCCAACTGCTGTAGGATTGTTTCGGAACTGCAAAAGAATGTTACGGAGTGAATTTACCATGATGAGACTGCCAGCTTCCTGGCGACGGATGCGCGGAATGACTCAAGCCGAGGTAAGATGCAGGCGCATCCTCCAAAGAAGTGCGCGACTACAAGGAGAACTGCAGCTGTGAGACCCAGCTGATATGCCTTGTGTGCTGCTGCTTCCTTGCATTGAATGAAGAAGAAGATGATTGAAACTTGTTTGGCCTGAAAGGTAAGATCAACAGACTAGCAGGCGTCACATTTCTGTTAAATGATCATACCAGCAATCGCGCACAGGGCGGCGACCCCAAAGCCAGCTGCCCGGGCTCCTCATTAAATGATTGTTATGCTATCTGATGGATTGAAAATATATAATACTTCTTCTATAGCAAATACTCATCGTACTAAGATTAATTTGCCCGTGCTCTAAAGCTTTATACTGGGGTCCGCTACTGACCACGCAGCAAGAGGTGAAAAGATTAGAAGAAACCGGCCAGAAAAGGTTGCTTACCTTGTTTTCCTCAGCCTGAGCCTGGATCGCCAACAGTCCAGCCAAGGCATCCAGAAGGACGATCGCAATGGAAACTCTCACTTGATCCATCCTAAAAAGTATGGCACGGCCTTCTTGCCGCTGAGAAAACTCTTGTACGTATTTTCTGCTTGCTTACAAATGGGCAGGTTTTTTATAGCCGACGAGAGGCAAACTCGGAAACTTAGGAATATTTCGAAGCAGGAAAGGTGCATCTATCGTTTTCGCGCACACATCCAAACTTGACTAATTTTCGAGACGAATTTTTTAAGCCTAATTAATCTATCATTAGCATATGTTTACGGTAGCACCACGTTGTCAAATCATAGACTAATTAGGCTTAAAAGATTCGTCTCACAAATTAGTCGCAAGTTGTGCAATTAGTTTCGTAATTAGTCTATATTTAATACTCCATGCATGTGTCCAAACATTCGATGTGACAGGAATTTTAGGAGGAGGGAAAGAAACCAAACACGCCCTAAGATTAATTTGCCCGTGCTCTAAAGCTTTATACTGGGGTCCGCTACTGACCACGCAGCAAGAGGTGAAAAGATTAGAAGAAACCGACCAGAAAAGGTTGCTTACCTTGTTTTCCACAGCCTGAGCCCGGATCGCCAACAGTCCAGCCAAGGCATCCAGAAGGACGATCGCAATGGCAATTCTCACTTGACCCATCCTAATAAGTATGGCACGGCCTTCTTGCCGCTGAGAAAACCTTTGTACGCATTTTCTGCTTGCTTAGGCAGGTTTTTATAGCCACGAGGGGCAAACTCGGAATTAGGAAAATTTTGGAAGCTGAGCATATTTTGCCGGTTGAGCAAACTATGAAGGGAAAGAAGACCGGTGCGATATGAAGGGAATACCAGGCAACATACCATCTATCGTTTTCGTGCACACATCCAAACTTGACTTCAACCCAGGGAAAGAAGACCGGTGCGATATGAAGGGAAAAAGCCGAAAAGGAAGGAAAGTAAAGGACGGCGATGTGTGCTCTCAAGCTCTATGCGTGATCCACATATGCGTGCTCCACATATACTGAACTGCATCTGTGGCGCGACAGATAAAAACCATTCTTAACTATTTTAGTGTGTTAATTTGTCTGGTTTCAAAGTTAAGATGGTATGTTGTCTGGTATTCGAGTTCGGGTGCCTTTCTTTTGATTCGACGATAAGTTTAGGGTGCAAATCGAACTTTACTCTTTTATTTAAGGAGATCACACTAATTATACTAAAAGAAATGTAAAATTAATAGTGCCAGATCCGTTGGTGTTAGCGGCAACAAAACAAGCAGAGAGACCAAAAGGCAAAAGCCAAGGTCTCCATCGTTCATCTTCTCTCGATCCACTGCGTTGAGCGATGGAGTCCGCTTCGTGCATAAACAAAATGTCAAGAACAGAGAAGGCTTATTAGTCAATTTCTTCTAGATCACCATTTATTACTGAGTACCAATTGTTAGTAGCAGATTGGGGATCGGGGATTGGGGAGAAGGAATTAATCGGAAGGAATCGGAAGAACAGAATACGTTGGGGCAGGAAGCACGGACGAATGCTTAGTTTAGAAGTTAACTAGTTCATTCATCCATTCATCGCTGTCCTCCATTGCTAACCCTCTGGTGCTTTGAAACCTTTTGGCAGACGGTAACTTGTTCTGAAATAATTATCACTCTTTCGTTTTTCAGCTCAGTGACTCCGCTGGCCGGCACCTAGCCATCCACGGACCTTGTACTTCCGATTCCTGCGCAGACTTAACCGACAATGATAGCACGTTTTGCATAAAAAAAATTCATAACTTTTTATATGGCATTGGACTAAGATAAGCTTTGCATCAAAATTGTGGAGTTTAAAGAGATCTAAAACTTTGTAGTTGACAACATTTTGATTTAAGATGGTTTATAAGTCCAAATATGCAATATAAATTCTCAGTTCAAATTTGAGATGATTAAACGATGTCAGATGGGGATGAAATCAACATCAAAGTTGTAGTACTCGACGAGATCTATAATTTTGCAGTTAATAACTTTTCCATTTGAGATCATTTGAAATTGTATAGTTAAAAAAATAACGTCAGCTATATAGTCACATGTCTCGTGGTATGTGCGCTCGAGAGAATGTTAACCTTGAGATCTTATCACTACCGATTGCCTACTAACAGGTGGTTCCGACCCGCAGGGATTATGAAATCTGCCATAGTGTATGATATCGTCTGTTGGTGGAATAATTTCCGAAAATCGTTCCTATGTAAATGTAAACGACTTTAGTTTTGACTCCTCTTTGCAGTTAAGGTCCGGGCGGCGACGGTGGGACGAGAGGGTGTGGACCTGCTTGTGGTTGATGCGCGACGTCCATGATAACAGCGTGTTCCTCCTCCTGTTCACCCTCACATGACATACCGATTACGTGGACTTTTTTTAATAATATTTTTTAATGATTAATTGTGAATCTAGCATTTGTTTAAAAGAATTGTTTAAAACTGTTTGAAGTCCTAAAAAGTTGCTTTAATTTCATATATTTTGAATTTTGAATTTTAGAATTTTCAAATAACCTTGGATATTGGCATGGTCTATAGCAAAATTGTAGTTCACAATACAATATGCAACTTTATAGTTTACAAGTTTTTGATTCGAAGTTATTGAGAATCCCAAATATGTGTCTTAAGTTTGTATATTTTAAAATTCAAATTTTAGAATTTCCAAAGGACCTTAAATTTTCACATAGTTCATTACCAAAGTTGTAGTGGTCAACCTGATCTACAAGTTTGTAATTTATAAGTTTTTTATTTGAAATTATTTAAAGTCTCAAAGATTTGTCCTGAGTTCTCGTATTTTGAGATTTAAATTTTCAAACAATCTCGGATGTAGATACGTCGTATACCAAAGTTGTAGTGTTTGAGAAGAATTAGGACTTTATAATTGAAGCCAGTATAAACCCCTGTTCCATGTGCTATCCCTCTTTTCTGGTGCTCCCAATGCGTTGATCACTTATGAGACTCTAGATCCTACGACACTAACCATCCCTAAAAACTTATTTGTAAAGGAGTTTGACCTAGAAATCACAAATTTTTAGAGGTGGTTGACTTAACAAAACCGACTTTAAAAATATAGTTTTTTAAGACCGGTTGTTTTAAATCAATTATTTTTAGGGGCAATTTTATTAAACCAACCGCTCTAAAAGTCAATGTCTTATAAGATCGGTTTCTAAGCTACAATACATCACAATACGTATAAAGGTAGTTGGCAAAGGCAACAGGCCTGGGAAATATAGAAGACAATTATAAAAAACCATTTGGGTAGTAGTGCTTTTAATTAATTACATAATATTTACAAAGGTAGTTGACTAAGGGGCCGTTTGGTATGGATTCTCGAATGGCTTCAGAAGCTGTTTTATGGCTCTGCCAACCAAACGGCGCCCAGGAAATGGCTCTGCGAGAAGTCCTGGAAAAGCGCTGACTGGAGCTATTTCACGCAACCGAAGCCGAAAAAACAAGCTTATCGTGGCTCCCTTGTCCATGATTGTGGGCTAGCCCCGAAATACCCTCTGCGTGTGGGCTTGGCGTGGCAGCTCCGGGTCGCCGGGTGAACAGAGGCCAGACGGACGAAGTAGAGAGGCTAGGGCCATAGTTATTAGGACTGGACCAGAGATCGAACCAGTGAACATCTCGGTTCACGGTTTAATTGGTCCAACCATTTAGACCACCGGTTCAATACGGTTCAAATAGAGCGCGATCTATACCAAAGACACAAAACACCCGCATATCCCAGTGGTGGTGTTGCCGCTCTCAAACGCTGAGGTGGCGTGTGTGGGGGTGTTCGATTCCCTTCCCAGCACTTTAGCCCCCTTTTTTACACTATTTTCTCCACCTCCTCCCACGTGACCAGTCTCTGCGCACGCAATGTCACCGGTTTTCTAAGCGTTTTTTTTCACTATTTTCTCCACCTCCAGTTTTCTGAGCGGTTTTCACTGGTTTTTCAGGAAAAAATCGCCGGTTCAACGGTTTATTACCGGTTCATTTGCATACCGATCTTTTAGGCGGACCGGGGCCCTGGTTCGGTCTTTTACCGGTCCGACCATCGGTCCGGTCCGGTCCAAATAACTATGGCGGGGGCTCCGGGTTGCCGGAGGCCAGAGAGCGGGGTCGTGCAGGCACCGGCTTGCCAGAGGTCGGCGGTGCTCAATGCCGCCTCGCTAGAGCCGGAGCGTGGAAGGGGGCTCCTGCCGGGGCGCTGCCGGAGGCTGGAGCGCGGGGGTGCCCAGCGCTGCCTCGCCGGAGCCAAAGCGCGCGCGAGGGGGGCGGACACAGGCGCGGTCCCACCAGGGCGCTGAGCGCGGGGAGCGGCAGCGACCGATGGCGTACGACGCAGACTCGTGGAGGCGTGTGCAGGACGCGGTAGATAAAGAAGAGAGAAGAGGAAGAAATAGGGAAGGAGAAAAACAAAAAAGAAAGAAAAGAAAAAAGGGTATTATGGACATTTCGTGCTTTTAGACTACCACGAGAACTGTTTGGCCAAAAAAAAAATTTAAAAAATTGCTTCAGCCCCCAAATAAATCTGCTCTCCAGCTGAAGTCACAACTGTTCAAACAGGCCCTAAGACAACCCTATGTGGCAAAATAGAAGACGGTTGTAAAAAAAGAATCATTTGGATAGTATAGTGCTTTTAATATTTTTTATTTATGCGTCTGGAGGCAACGTTTTGGTGTAGCCGGTTGCTCGTCAAAATCGGCTGGTTTAATTTTTTTTTTGTGTTATCCTGCTTACCATCAAAGGAGCAGAGTCATTAACTCATTATCGAAAAAAAAACACTTGGTGGATAAATAAGATGTAACATACCCGGACCTAGACACAAACCTGAATGAAACGTGGACCTGAAGTCCTGAACGACAAGCGCCAGGCTTTTGTCTTGGCGTTGGCCGCTGGACGAAGTCGTTGGTCAAAATAGTCATTGGGAACAGACCCATACCAAAACCCATAAAATAAGCGCGAGGCCACACGATTACACGAGTTGAGTTTGTTGCAAAACCCGTACGGTACTCTAAGTCTGATCTGTTCACTTTGCTCTAAGTCTCATTTTAAGGTTATGTTTGGTAGGGTTTTTCTCCAGCTTCACAAAGCTGTTTTTCAACTACTCATGTCAAACAGGCAGCGTCTTTTTAAAAGCTGTTTTTCCAGTTCCTCTTACATGTTTTTTAGGTAAAGCTGAAAATATTAGCTTTTTTCAACTCGCTCTTTGCTGTCTTCCTAAAGTTTTTATCAAACGCTTTTAAAAACAACTTTAACAAGCTATGGCCCTAACCTAACTAGGTCCCCGCAAATTGAGAACAAAAAATGGATGAAACGACAAAAATAATAATAAAAAAGACAACACGCATTAGAGTCCAGATAAAATGTTTCTTTTTTTTTCCTTCTGTAACTAAGTAACATGTATTTGTAAATTTTTCTTCAGAGTTTGTATTTGTAATGATAATATCCAAAATTCCACCTTTGCACGAAAGGTATCTACGCAAAGTTGCAAACCAAAAAAAAAAAAAAAATCAGTCTTCACAAAATGACGCTTTCGGCCGAATGGGCCACTATGGATCGGGAATAGAGTTGGACCCAAATATTCTTGGCCTTTGAGAAGTTGGGCTTTCCTTTTCTGTTCGGCTGTTTTTGCCGTCCACCGTCCAACCATGGCGTGCAGCCTCCGCCGTGAGGTCAGCGGCGTGCCGGCGCTACGGTCGTTATCCGGATGGTGTGGCGCGCCGCTGCGCATCCATAGGTCGCGCTGAACACCCCCTGAATCCATCGTCCATTCTCGCCATTGACTAGGTCTGCACAGCGCGATGGCGGTCCTGCGTCGCCACTGAATCGACATGCTGGGGCTGTCTCACAAGGTGAGCCCCCTAGCATCCTCATTTGTTTTTTTGTTTTTTGTTTTTTTGCAATTGGATCCTGGTTGGTAGCTAGTTTAGTAACATTTCCGTTGCTGATTCCGTGTTTCCTGATGGTGAAGCTGCGCTACTCTGTTCGTGTGAGAATCGAATGGGTTGCATCTGTTGTCTGACCTTTTTTTTTTGCTTCAACCCTGTAGAGAAATGATAGGAGCCAACAGAACCTCTATTGATCTCTGTGAATGTATATATATTACATGAAGTTGCTATCTTCAGCAACCGTTCCTACTCTATGCACGATGCGTGCTGATGCGTGCTGGTGGAGATCGTGGTCACCACGCACGCTGGCGCCTGTCTGCTTCCTGCAGTTACCGACTCAGCCGTCGTGGCTTGTATCCTCAACACCCCCCGCAGTCTGATGGGTGATGGGCAGCACACAAAGACTGGAGCGGAAGCTTTCGAACGACGCCGTCGGTAGGCCTTTCGTCATGACGTCCGCGAACTGTTCACCTGTCGAAACGTGGAGAACGCGCAGTTCGCCCAGTTGAACTCGTTCCCGGACAAAATGAATGTCGAGCTCAATGTGCTTGATGCGCTTGTGGTGAACTGGATTCGAGGACAT
Source organism: Miscanthus lutarioriparius (assembly GCA_904845875.1). Lineage (NCBI taxonomy): Eukaryota > Viridiplantae > Streptophyta > Magnoliopsida > Poales > Poaceae > Miscanthus > Miscanthus lutarioriparius. Next base: position 72,565,558 of record CAJGYO010000013.1, read on the forward strand.
GTATACCACGGATACATTGTCGCAGAACACCCCCGTCGCCTTCGTGATGCCACAATGGAGTTCACCGAGTAGCTGGCGTAACCAGATGCATTCAGCGGCCGCGTTCGCCACCGCCCGATACTCGGCCTCCACGCTTGATCTTGATATTGTAGGCTGCCGCTTGGATGACCACGAGACGAGGGAGTCACCGAGGTAGACGCAGAATCCCGACGTCGATCGCCGAGTGTCTGGACAGCCCGCCCAGTCCACGTCTGAGTACGCGGCGACGTTGAGGTCGGAGGAGGCGCGAAGCTGTAGTCCGTGCGACGTCGTGCCGCGGACGTACCGCAGAATACGCTTAAGAAGTGCCATGTGCGGTGCTCGTGGATCATGCATGTGGAGGCAGGCTTGTTGGACGGCAAAGGCGATGTCAGGTCGCGTCATCGTTAAGAACTGGAGCGCGCCTGCCAGACTGCGGTAGGACGTCGCGTCGTCCGTGGGCGGTCCGTTGGCGGCGAGCTTGTTCTTGGCGTCGATTGGTGTAGAGGCAGGTTTGCAATTCGTCATCCCGGCACGTCCGAGGATGTCTTCAGCGTACCGCTCTTGAGAGAGGTAGAATCCGTCCTTGGTGCGCTTGACGTCGATCCCGAGAAAGAAGCGCAGCGCCCCCATGTCCTTGACGGCGAATTCGGCACGGAGGCAGTCGACAATGTGCTGGAGCAAGGCCAAGCTGGACCTAGTGAGCACAATGTCATCGACGTAGAGGAGAAGATATGCGATGTCCGTGCCGCGACGAAGGACGAAAAGAGAGGAGTCAGATCGGGTTGCCTTGAAGCCGATCTTGGTGACAAATCCGGCGAACCGAGTGAACCATGCCCTTGGTGCCTGACGGAGTCCATATAAGGACTTGTCGAGCAGACAGATAGCGTCAGGGCGATCAGCATCGACAAAGCCCGTGGGCTGTTGACAAAGAACATGTTCATTGAGATGACCATGAAGAAACGCATTAGAGACATCGAGTTGCTTCGTTGGCCACTGGTTAGATGCCGCGATGGCGAGGACAGTGCGAATAGTGGCTGGTTTGACAACAGGCGAGAAGGTTTCACTGAAATCAATCCCTGCTCGTTGGGTGAAACCGCGAACCACCCACCTTGCCTTGTATCGTTCGAGTGAGCCGTCAGGATTGAGCTTGTGACGGGACACCCATTTGCCACTGACAACGTTGGCACCCGGTGGACGATCAACAAGGCGCCAAGTTCTATTGCGCTGGACTGGAGTGCATCAAACTCAAGCGCCATGGCTGCCCTCCAGTTAGGATCTTTGAGAGCAGTCCGGGCTGTAGCAGGAAGTGGAAAGATCGTAGGCGCGGAGGTTGAGGCGCCGGCGTGCAGAGCGTACCATGGGTAAGGCTTGAAGATGCCTGCCTTGGAATGAGTCTGCATTAGGTGACCGTGGGCCAATGCCGCGGGTACGGCGACGGGAACAGCACTGTTGGATAGCGATGGTGCGGGAACTAAAGCACCAGAGGAGGGTGCAGAAGGTGTGGTTGTGGCACTAGACGCAGCAGGCGATAGAGAAGCAGGAGGAGGCGGTGGTGGTTGAGGTGCGCTCTGCTGAATGATGATAGTTTCATCAGTTACTATAGCCAGTCTAGCTATTGTTGGCTGACGAAGTTGAGTTTCAGAACGAAAAGGAAACTGGGTTTCATAAAAAACAACATGGCGAGATGTGATGACGCGACGTGTTTGTAGGTCAAGACACCGATATCCACGGTGATCAGCCAGATAGCCGAGAAGAACACATGGCATGGATCGAGCGTGGAGTTTATGCGGCGCTGTTGAAGCTTGATTGGGATAGCACAGGCACCCAAAAACCCTTAGATGATTGTAGGATGGTGGGGCGCCGAGGAGAAGCTGAAAAGGAGTTTGCTGACCACTGGCCCGACATGGACGACGGTTCAGAAGATGTGTTGCCATGGACAGTGCCTCCACCCAATATTCATCAGGCAAGCCAGCATGAATGAGAAGACTACGAATGCAGTCATTCAGTGTTCTAATGATGCGCTCGGCCTTGCCATTTTGAGATGAAGTGTAAGGACAAGAGAGGTGGAAGGTGGCACCATGGTGTTCAAGATGACGCCAAAAGGCTAAATTATCAAACTCTTTCCCATTGTCGGTTTGGAATGCAAGGACAGGTAACTGAAACTGAGTATGAACATAGGCATGAAATGCAATGAGACATTGAAAGACACTAGAGAGGTCCAAACATCAGCATGAACAATCTTAAATGGGACATAGCTAACTGAACTAGAATCTGAAAAAGGTAAACGAACATGCTTGCCAAGCTGACAGGCTTCAGAAGTGGTTGGCTTGGTGGAGATGAATTCAAGGCGAGGAAGAGTCTGCTGCAGCGTGTGCCTTCTGGGGTGGCCTAAACGCTGATGCCAGAGCTCGACAGTGGGCGTGGAGGTGGCGATCAGGGCCTCCAGCGGTGATGATGCCAGAGGGTAGAGCTCGCCATCGCTATTACAGCGGAGGATCACCGAACGAGTGGGAAGATCCTTGATAGAGAAACCAAAAGCGTCAAACTCCACAGAGACATTATTGTCACGAGTTAAGGAACAAACTGGAATCACATTCTTAACAAGTGATGGAGAGACAAGAACATTGGGGAGGGAAAGTGGGGATCGGGCAGTGGGGATAAGAGTGGAAGCACGATGAGTCACCGGTAGCGTGGTGCCATTGCCGACAACAATAGGAGTGGAATTGTAAACTGGGGTGGAAGAGGTGAATTTACCGGTGTTGGAGGACATGTGGGAAGACGCGCCGGTGTCCATGAACCATTCGGCCGCTTGAGGAGCAGCGCTAGAATTTGTCGCGTTCAGTGCGGCGAGCAAGGCCTGATGGTTCCACGGATCCACAGGTGGCTGAGGGACGCCAGGAGGATGCGAAGATGACCCAGCGAAGTAAGCCTGGTGTGGTGATGTGCCGAGGCGCGGGCCGAGCACGCCAGCTCCTAGGGCACGGAATGGCATGGGCCATGCCTGCACCATGCCAGTCGATAGGTTGAAACCGGGCGTCCAGGCCGTTGGCGGCCTTGGGGAGGAGAAACCGCCTGGAGATGAGCCGTGGCCACGACCACGCCTGTTGTCGTTGCGGTTAGGTGCGCCATGAGCAGCAGCTGGTGCCCTGGCGACGGTTGTTGGCGCAGTGGGGCCGGAGTTGCCAGGCGTAACAGAGCTTGAACCGCCATCGGTGGCAGTGGGTGCGGTGGGACGAGGGCCACCAGTGGTGAGCAGAGCGTGCTGCGCCGCTGTCTTGGCATGCTCCTTGTTGTAGCGCTCTTCCAGAAGAAGGTACGAGTGCACCGAGAGGAACGTGTGCGGCGGCTGCTTGGTGGTGATGACGGGGATGGCATGGCGATACTTGGAGCTCAGCCCGTGCAGCATGTTCAGGACTTGGCTTGTCTCCCGCACTGGCTGGCCGACGTTGCGGAGCGCATCGGCGAGCTGCTTGAGGCGTCCGGTGTACTAGGTGATGTGCATATCGCCTTGGACCATGTTCCGAAACTCTGTCTCCAGATAGACAGCGCGATGGAGCTCGTTGTCACGGAATTGATCGTGGATAGCGACCCAGACGCGGTACGCGGTCGCCTTCGGATGGCGTACGATGTCGCGCACATCCTTGGCGATGGAGTTGTACGGCCAACTCAAGATGCACTGATCAACCACACGCCAATTGGGATCATGGCGCTGGTCGGCGGTTGGCAGAGATGAGACGTGGGAGGTGAGGCCAAACTTGTCGAGGAAGGCATCGAAGAAGCAGCGCCATTTGTCGTAGTTCGGAGTGGCGAGCTCGAGAACGACTGGAATGTGGGATTTGATGTTGACGGTTTGAAGAACTGCGGTGGGAGGCGTGTTGGCAGGGACATCGTCGCCGACAGAGGAGGTGAAGGAGACTTTGGAGGTGGCATCGGAGTCAGAAGAATCAAGACCGAAGAGGGGATTATCGTCCATGGTGGGCATGGCGACAGCCAGGAAGAGGCAGCGGAGGGAAGAAGATGGTGATGCAGCGAGGGATCAACCCGAGCTTGCTGATACCATGTAGAGAAATGATAGGAGCCAACAGAACCTCTATTGATCTCTGTGAATGTATATATATTACATGAAGTTGCTATCTTCAGCAACCGTTCCTACTCTATACACGATGTGTGCTGATGCGTGCTGGTGGAGATCATGGTCACCACGCACGCTGGCACCTGTCTGCTTCCTACAGTTACCGACTCAGCCGTCGTGGCTTGTATCCTCAACAAACCCTTCGAGTACAAGTAGTAGTATATGAGTTCACACACTAACTCACACCACCACACGTACTCAAACTCACACACACCCACCCTAGTGTGCAAGCTAGACCTACACCTACACGAAGAGACTGCACGTGGCCATGGGCGGCGGCAGGGGTATGCCCCTGTATGCCCTGGCATACCCATGATTTGGGAGAAAAAATTAATATGTACAATATACACTAATACACAGGTTTATACGTATCTTGGAAGAGTCACTCGAAGGCCCAACACAACAAAAGTTTCTGGCAGCCCACGAACGAAGCCCCAGAATACATCTCCGTGACTCTGTCGCTCGGTCGCCCCTGCCCGGCGCCCCTTTCCCTGCTCGCGTGCGGCTTCATGGCCCGTTGCTGCCTGCCGTGTGCCTGACTGGCTGACGATTCATCTGCCGCCGCGCCCCACAAGCCGAAGCAGTACACTCGGTGATTCATCTGCCGCAATATTCAAGAACTGAGCGTCGACCCCATCTATCGAGTGTCCTCTTCCTGCCTAGCGCCTTCCAATCTTGGCCTGCTTGTGATTCTGAATCTGTGCCTGGACTGGCTGGAATAGGGAAGTTAATTAGACTTATAGAGTCCTGACGTGCTAGCAAATTCTTAATTTAATAATTTACTAATGCTGTTGTCGGCTGATTTGATTTGTTTGTGTTTTCTTTTGTTCTGATTAGAGTGAAGGGCTGAAGACATTAGACATTTAGGCAAGGGACTTACTTAATATATATGCACTCTATGAATTTTTTAAATTAATTCAATCCACATCATGTCTACTAGAAATAGAAAATATGATTCTTGAGGTTAGTCATATTTTTACTGTATTTCTACATATGGTACAAAAGAATACATATTAAAGTTATGAATTTAAGTGAAAGTATGTCTATAGTACATGTTAAAGTCATATACTTCACTGAAGCTATGATTTAATTTTATTAGCCATACAACATGTATAAACTTTAGGGCCCAGATTTATCGTCGCTCCAGCCCCAAATTTCTCGAGACGGTGTAAGGTCGAGATAGCGGACTAAAGGGGGGGGTGAATAGTCCTTTCTAAAATTAATCGCGTCGCCTAACCGAAACAAGTGCGGAATTAAAACTATCGGTCTAGCCAAGACTACACCCCTCTAACTATGTTCTCTAGCACCTTCCAAAGATACTAATTAAGCAACAAAGGTGCTGGGCAAGCTAGAGCTCACCTAATCAATTCTATAAGCAAGGTCGCACAAACCTATGCCACTAGTACTTTAAGCAACGGGGAGCTCCTACATATGCTAGTAAGCAAAAGCACAAAGCCACCTAAGCTCACTAGCAATGCTCAATAACAAGGCAACCAATGCCAAATTAGAGAGCGCAAATACTTAGCTACACAAACTAAGCAATGTGACTAACAAGGTTACACAAACCAAATTAGCCACGCAAAGGAGCTACTTCTATGCTACACAAGCAAGAGGGTAACTAGTAAGCTACACAAGCTAACTAAAAACAAGAGCAACTACACAAGCACAATGTATATGAAAGTAATTACAAGCTTGTGTGACCAGGATGCAAACCAACGGGAAGAACAAAGTTGACACGGTGATTTTTCTCCCGAGGTTCACGTGCTTACCAACACACAAAGTTGGCACTCACTACTAGCTCCAGCACTCACTACTAGAGAACAGACTTTAGAACGATGTCCTAAATTGGCATTAGCCTCGGCATTTTTTGCCCCCGGGACTAAAGGTTCCTGCCCAATGGTCGTCCGCGGGGCAGGGATCTTTAGTCCCTTTAGTCCCGGTTAGTAATAACAGCCGGGACTACATTTAGTCCCGGTTGGTAATACCAGCCGGGACTAAAGCTTTTAGTCCTGGTTTGGGTGATGTCCCGGGAATAAAAATTAATCTTTAGTCCCGGTTTGGCCCCCTAACCGGGACTAATTATCCCGGCCTATAGACCAGCTCATTTCTTCCTCCCCGAGTCCGAGCCATTCTATTCAAACTCACTGCCTCTGTTCTTCATCTTACTGATGTTCTCGCTCTCTCTCCCTTCATTGGTGTTGTTCTTCGATTTTGGAGGTAACAAACTTAATCCTCTTATATTTTATCAGTAGCTTATCTCATTTTGCGATGTAGATGCATGTGTAACTTTATATGTTAAACTTTATTATGATTTTATGTTATTTTTAGCTCAAAATCACATGATGATTACATATATGTTTGGATAAACAAAAGTTAAATTAGTTCATCAAAATCACTTGATAGTTTAGTATTGCTAGTATATGTAGTACATTTCATGGTTTAGTTATATAAATAAATATTTTTATTTTTTTAATATATTACTTTAGAAATGAGAAATTTACAATAGTTTGCAAAAATAAGTATAGAAAGTAACTTGATATGGTGGATTTGATTATGATTTCTATGTCATTTTTAGCTCAAAATCACATGATGATTTACAACAGTAAAATCACTTGATAGTTTGGTATTTTACTATTATACATAGTACATATTTCATGGTTTAGTTAGATAAATAAATAATTTTAGTTTTGTTTAAATATATTATTTTAGAAAATATGAAATTTACACTAGTTTGCAAAAATAAGTATAGAAAGTAGATGACAACTGGTACCGGATCCTCGGCCTCTCGTTCGGTTGCGAAACGACTGAGGCCAGAACTCTCTCTCATTATCTACGGCCAGTGTAAACGACTGAGGCCAAAACTTCCATTTGAGAAAATTTTGACGGTTCAAATTTGTGTTTTTTAAATTTCGACGCATACAAACTAGTTTTCGGAACCCTAGATTGTCTCAAATTGAAAAATTTTGAATACCAAGTTTGTTTAGCTCATCAAGATCTACAATCCTTATATAGGCTATTTTTTCATTTAAGAAAGTTTAAACAAAATGTAGTTCAAATTTCACAAGTGTGTGACATAGTTTTAGAAAGTCTATATGAGATTTAATAATTTGTGACTAGTGTTTAATAAAACTTTCTCAAATGGGAAAATGAGCTATGTAACAATTGTAGATATTGCTGAGATGATCAAACTTAGTATTCATAGATTTTTCATCTGAGGTCATTTAGTGTCTCATTTGAGCAAGTTTGACCAAGTCAAATTTGGTCAAATTAAAAAATAACACTTTGACTCTAGTATTATGAACTCTAAATGACTTCAACTTGAAAAGTTTTGAATACCAAGTTTGTTAAACTCATCAAGATCTAAAATTGTTGTTTTGGTCAACTTTCCATGTGAGAAAGTTTGGACTGTTCAAATTTATGATTTTTAAATTTCAACGCCTACAAACTAGTTTTCGGAACCCTAGATTGTCTCAAATTAAAAAGTTTTGAATACCAAGTTTGTTTAGCTCATCAAGATATACAATTGTTGTTTTGGTAAACTTTCCATTCGAGAAAGTTTAGACGGTTCAAATTTGTGATTTTTAAATTTTGACGCCTACAAACTAGTTTTCGGAACCCTAGATTGTCTCAAATTAAAAAGTTTTGAATATTAAGTTTGTTCAACTCATCAAGATCTACCATCCTTATATAGGACATTTTTTCATTTGAAAAAGTTGTAGAACAAAAATACTACATTTTCTTTATTTTTATAGGTTCAACAAAAATTTCCTGTCAATTTTGGTTAAAAACCGAGAAAAAATTGAAACATTGACGTTACAATAATGTGATAATAAATTTTCTATCGAATAATATTAGTTTTATTAATTTTAAGTTACAAATATATTTTTGCATTAACAAAATACTTAGTATTAGTAACATTTATATTCTATATTCATAAAAGAAATTAAAAACTTTAGGTTACAAAATTTTCCTATTTACAATAAATAATTAGTTAATCAATAGTATTTTTTAAAATAAATATTGCAAAGTATTGAAGTTGCTATATAATTAATTGATTAACCTAGTATTAAACAAGGAGAACAAAATCAAAATCCCAGGCCTTTCCAATTACTCTGGCGGGCTGCCAAAATTTTCAGGCCTTCAGTCCCGGCCCAGGCCAGGAACCGGGACTAAAGGGTGGGCGGCAATTTCGGTGCCCGCCCAAAAATACCTTTAGTCCCGGCTGGTAACACCAGCCGGGACTAAATGGCGTTTAGTCCCGGCTGGTAACCTTTAGTCCCGGTTCGGCTTACCAGCCGAGACTAAATGGCGTTTAGTCCCGGCTGGTGTTACCAGCCGGTACTAAAGGGTCTCGGCCTATATATATCGAACGGTTCCTGTTCTGTTCATCTTATACTTTTCGATCTACATCGTCGATCATCGCCGCGCCACCGCCATCTTTGATCTCGCCTCGTCGCCCAGCCCCCCGCCTTGCCGTCGAGCTCGTCTCTCGCCAGCGCCGCCGCCGTCGTCGTCCCCCCCCGCCACGCCATCCGCTTGACCGCATCGCCTGTAAATCTCTCCGCCAGCATCCCGTCCGGCCTCGTCGTCGAAGCCCACTGCCGTGCCGTCGAAACTCGTCGCCGCGCCCGCTGCCGTTGTCGTCTCTCGCTCGGCCGCGCCAATCCGCTCAAGTCGATCTCGCCGTCTCTCATCATCGTCGTCCTCGCGCAAGGTGCTCGGCTCGGCCCGTGGCCGCCAAGACGCTCTGTCTGTCCCGCCATCCATCATGACTAACAGCTGCTAGCTAGCTGCTCTCGGCCATATTTTTTTTACAAAGTTTCTAGTTTTTTTAGATTGTTTTTGATATATATATGTTAGATAAAAATGTATGTTAAATTTAATTACTAGTTTATTTAGATAGTTTTTAGATAGTTTTTGATATATATGTTAGATTAAAATGTATTAAAATTTAATTAGTAGTTTATTGTTAGTTTTTTAGTTAGTTTTTTAGATAGTTTTTGATATATGTTAGATTTAAATGTATTAAAATTTAATTAGTACTTTATTTAGATAGTTTTTTTAGATAGTCCTCAGAGTACGTATATATCAATTTTTTATTTATTTTTAAATAAATAAATAAATAAATATATATATGTATTAATACTTTTCCTTTTATTTCAAATGCAAGACTGAAAGGTTGAAACAAAGGATCATGCAAAAAGACCATCTGAAAGCAGTTTAAGAGTCAATAGCAGGATTTCTTCTAGAAAAAGTGCTAAATCCCAACGACGAGTTCTACTTTGATCCTAAGGAATAAATGATGTAAATTAAATGTTTATTGATATCATCATTTTCGAGAACAAGATTATGAAAGTGTTGTATATATACATATATATCTATAATATATATAGTTTCATACTTTATTCGAATATAATAATGCTCGAGATGAGAATTAGATGTATTTATATGCGTGCATGTATTTATATTAGCAGCGTAGAATACGTACATAAAAACATATTATATATTAAACAAATATGTGTAACTGAACTGAAAACAAATTAAACAAAAAAAAGAAAAAGAAAAGGAACCTTTAGTCCCGGTTGGGGTTACCAACCGGGACTAAAGGGTGTGGCCACGTTTGCTCGGCTAGAGGGCCTTTAGTTCCGGTTGGGAACACCAACTGGGACTAAAGGTTCCTCTTTAGTCCCGACTCGATGACCCGGGACTGAAGGTTCCACCTTTAGTCCCGGAATCATTGTCCCGGCACGGTAACCGGGACTAAAGGCTGTTACCGTCCGGGACAACAAGGCCATCCTGTAGTAGTGACTGGTCCAGATGGGATGGGATTCGACCCTCTACATACGCTGACATGGCATGCTAACTCAATGCTAACATAGATCAGACATTATGGTCTATTGCGTGAACTTGCACGGCGATGCCATATAGGTCCATAACTTTCAAAACTGCAACCCATGTCCTCAAATAAACTTGCTAATGAAAACGGATAACCAATCAACTGCTCGTGTATCCTTGGAGCCTAGACAAGTAAGGCCTGGTTTGCTAATACAAGCCTGGCTCGGCAGAATTTTTTTTCGAGAATATTTGATTTAGTGGAAGAAACATAGTACAATCCAAAACAACTATAGCGAGGTGCCATATAGAACAGAAGGAAACAAACTGACAACGAAAGGAAAGCCAGAAGGAAACGTAAACTAGCCCCACGGGCGCAACTGAAGCGGCTACATTTGAACTGAGCTAGCGACTGAGAGGAGGGTCGTCAGCTACGAACTTCCAGCGACCAAGAACGTGGAGATGGCCGTGAACCCAGCCGTGATCCAATCATTGGCTTCCTCGATGGTCAGGGACAGCACCTGCATCACTGAATGCACGCTGTTGTCGAACACTCTGGCTTTGCGTTCTTTCCCGAGGCGCCAAGATACGAGGAGCACGGCCGAATCAAACGATTTCCGCCACTGGATGGGCATGGCGTTCCTGGAGTTCAACCACCAGGCTCGGCAGAATCAGTAACCAATCACGCCCTTAAGTACCTTGTATGACCTATTTAGTAAGTTTGGGAACCTAAATATTCAATTTTGGAAGTTTGCGACCTACATGGCATTGCATCGCCATGGAAGCTTAGATACTAGACCCAATACGTCAGATCCACGTCAGTACTGAGTCAGTATGCCACGTCAACAAATAGAGCGGGTCGAAACATGTCTGAACAAGAGCCCAAAAGTTTGGGATCCAAAAATAAAAACATGAAATTTAGGACCCATATGGCACCACCTCGCAAGGAAAGGTTTGGGGATCCAAAAATCAAAACATGAATGTTTAGGACCTAGATGACACCACCTCGCAAGGAAAAGTTTGGGATCCAAAAATCAAAACATGAGATTGACCTAGATGGACTGCACTTGTATTTTACTCTCGTGAAATATATAGTTTTTATGATGGATCTATTGGTGTCATAAATGGTAATATTGTTTCCTATAAATTTTGTCAAATTTAGAATAGTGTGACTTCGTACAAAATTACAATATTATTTTTTTAATGGAGTAAGTACATCAATGAAATTGCTTACTATATCCAGAAATTTCGATTCTCTGATTAAAAAACCCCTTTTCTGTGTAATTATATATATGCTAGCCTTATGGCCTGCTCTTCTGCCTCTACTAATCACTTCAACTCTGCTGTTGGGCAACTCGTACCCATGTGGTTTTAGTATTTATTAATTGGGGATGTACGGTTGACTTGGTCGTCACAAATGGATGCATGGTCAATCTCATTTGGGTTTGGGTTTAGGTCTCTCTTGTGCTTGTGCCAGAGAATCGGAGCAACTGCATGCTGCTGGTGCACCGGCGACGTGACAACAGCGACAACTCGTCGCGGCTGCGCACCGGGACCTGCTGGGAACAGAAACTGGATTTGGGTTTGGGTTTGGGTTTGGGTCTGGGTCTGGGTGTAGGTCTAGGTAACACAAACCCCTCCGGTCTCAACGGAGAGCACGCGCACGCGTGCGTCACCCGACCGCGCCGACTTTCTTCACCGGCTGTTCCTCCGGAAGCAGCCGCCGGCGAGAAGAGCACGTTCCATCGGTAGGGAGCCGCGCGCCTTGGTCCAGTACCGGCGACACTGACGCTGTGCGCGCGACGGCACAGAGGGGGGTGACGCACTGCCAGATCCGGTAGTGTCCCTTCCCGGCCGGCAACGCCTTCACCTACAGCTTCGTGGTCAACCGCCCGGCCGGCCGGGCACGTACGTGTACCAAGCGTACTACGACATGCAACGCTCGGCTGGCGGGCTCAATGCTGTCATAGCGGCGGAGCCTGTCCTGCCGGATGCGAGGAAGAAGCTAGGCATAGAAGCCATCGATCACAGTGGAAGACCCCATGCATCACCCGCACAGCAGCCGCGAGGGGTAGTGGCGGCATCTATCACCACGAGTAGATGGCCGTCAGCAGCGTGGTCGTGACTCGTGAGCCAGACGGTACTATACTATACGACCATGTGTGGAAGCTGATGAGCTCCATGGAGCTGTGGGGGAGGAATCGTGGATCCAGAAGGCAAGGATTTAGAAAATGATCTAGAGCATCGAGTGGAGATGGAGACGAACTTATCTCGTTCCGCGCCATGAAGACTAGAGAAGAGAAATGGATGGTAGCTAACCTCACTTGAATAAGGCGTCACCCGTGCGCGCAAGCCACCCACACGCGGCTCAAGCTGAAGCAAGCCGCCGTCGACTGCAGCTCCGGTAGTCTTGTCCATCGCCGCCCTGCACGTCGTAATCACACCACCTTGACGCCTTGGCTGCGGTGGCTCGTCGGCGCCGGCGCAGAGGTAGCCAGACGAGCTCTAGGGGAGAGGTGGCTTGGCGGCTCTGCCGAGGAGGTAACTACTGCTGCGAGGAGCTAGAGTACAGCGGGTGGCTGAGTGCGCCGTCGATAGCCACGGGACAGGCGAAGGCGAGGAGATTTGCAGGGGACGAAGATGTTGTTGAGAAGAACTAGGACGATGTGTGGTTAGGGTAGTGTGGTGTGTTGCACTGCACTGCCCCTTTTATAGCCTCAACGCATCACTTCATCAGTGCATTGCATGAACCTGCTGGAAGACCTAAACCAGACCCAGACCCAGACCCAGACCCAGAACTGACCTGATGTAGCAGCGCAGCGTCTTGGCACACTGCTTGACGTTGTATATAGTTTGTTACAAACGGGGTGAGACTTGAGAATGACAAAGAAGGCTAGCTCTAGAAGAGACCAGGGGTAACCTTACATTACATTAATTGATTAATTCATCAGCAAGCTAAATATAAAGCGAAAGCAGGAGCTAGCACTGCATTGTTGTTTTGCAAAACGCAGCAAGAACAAACTAATAACGTAGCTAGCTAGGCTGTCTCTCGTCATTTGCCATCCTGCAAGCAGTTCTTTTGAAACTAATAAATGTGGGGAAAAACTACAACAATATATTGGACCTTCTAGTTTGACTAACAGTACCATGCACATGCACATGCAGCGCCAAACAAAAGGGCTTCTCCTTCAGTTCAGGTTTGGGTTTGGCCGTTTAGGTCTGGGTCCAGGTCTGCCTCCCCTTCATTTTGGCCAATTACTACTAGAGAACAGACTTTAGAACGATGTCCCAATTTAGCATTAGCCTCGGCCTTTTTTGCCCCCGGGACTAAAGGTTCCTACCCAACGGTCGTCCGCGGGGCAGAGATCTTTAGTCCCGGCTGGTATTACCAACCGGGACTAAAGGTAATACCAGCCGGGACTAAAGCTTTTAGTCCCGGTTTAGGTGATGCCCGGGAATAAAGATTAATCTTTAGTCCCGGTTTGGCCCCCTAACCGGGACTAATTATCCCGGCCTATAGACCAGCTCATTTCTTCCTCCCCGAGCCCGAGCCATTCCATTCAAACTCACTGCCTCTGTTATTCAGCTTGCTGTTGTTCGTGCTCTCTCCCCCTCCATTGGTGTTGCTCTTCGATTTTGGAGGTAACAAACTTAATCCTCTTATATTTTATCAGTAGCTTATCTCATTTTGCGATGTAGATGCATGTGTAACTTTATATGTTGGACTTTATTATGATTTTATGTCATTTTTAGCTCAAAATCACATGATGATTTGCATATATGTTTGGATAAACAAAAGTTAAATTAGTTCATCAAAATCACTTGATAGTTTAATATTGCTAGTATATGTATATCGACGAAATATGGTCGGCAGTCTACCTAGGGGTATACCCAAGGTAGTAGATTATCGGCAGACAGATGCGCAAGCCACAAACAAGACGGTGACGCAAGACAGACATAAGGTTTTATCCAGGGTCGGCCGCCAAGAAGGCGTAATACCTCGTCTTAAGTCCCTGATTTGTATTCTTTGTATGTCAATGAGAGATGTCTTTTAGAGGGTCCCCCTACATATTATATAGTTAGAAGGCGGGGTTACGATCTGAAACTAATCCTAGCTAGTTACAATTGCCATATGTGGCGGATAAGGATTCCTATTCTAACCGACCAGGATCTTGATTGATCGCCAAATCCGCCTTGACTCCTTGCGCGGGACTCCGATCAGGTTAACCGGGCCGCACGTCGTCTTTTGGTGGACCGGACCCACCGATCCGGGCCGGCCCAAGCTTAGTCATAAGGGTATAGGGGTTAATACCCCCACAGCTAGTCCCCGAGCACCATGTATTATGCTGCGACACGCCATTTTAACCTTCCCCGACAAGTAAGGCTTGAGTCCTTGACGTCTCTGACCACCGTTGTCGCCGGAGAAGTCGGTTGCCCGAAGAATATATGGTGCTCTTAAGAAAAAAGAAAAAGATTTTTGTCCTGGGAAGTGTGCCCACTTGTATTTCTAAACAGACATATAAGTGTGTCTAGAAGCGTAGCGTCCTTGATCATCAGAGGCGTAGGGGTCGAAAAACAAACACATTCACCGCAAGGTGAAGTGTGCCCACTTAGTCCCCGAGCCTGGTAGTAGGTGACGTAGGCACGTGGTGCCTGGGTCTAAAAAGAATTCCCAGTTAAGTTGAGAAACGAATTGTCGTTACACGCGATACAAGATGCACCGCGGTGCATCGTGCCGATGTAGTCCCCGAGCTTCTTTGGAAGGCGAGTATGAGCCTTGTAGCAAGGTCTAAATAAATGTCTCTCAACTGTATGTGAGTACAAATCACATGTAGCCGAGAAGAACGATCTCGAAAGCGGTGGTCGGGACGGTCCCAAAACACACCAAAAGCCGGAGCGAGTCCCCAAGCGTGGTAGTGGTCGGCGGTGCCGAAACGCAGCGATGGTCCAGGCGATCCCGAGCACCAAGCGATGGTGCGGTCCATCATTGAGCTCAAGATATGCATCCAAAAGAAAAAAACGCCGCTTGTATTATTATTTGGTGTATTTATTTATCTCCTTACTCTGTCAAGTCCAATCGCCACGTCTGGTCAAAAAAGCGAGACGGATATAACATATCACTCGCCTTCTTACTCTTTACGGCAAGCGATTAAGCTTGGCGCTGTATGGAGAGTCTTGTCGATGTGGGCCCTCTCACATTATCAACGAAGAGGCGCGTGCACAATCTGAAACGAAGAGGCGTGTTTGTTAGCGTAGATCTCGAGGTTGTGGAAACAACCGTCTCACGGCAATCGTCATACGTCTCCCAAGAATCTCGGGTGGACGAAACGACGAAGCCCTTGGTTATTTATAATATAGAGCTGGTAAGTTACTTTTTACCGATCCCCATTGTCATTCACCACCGCAACCTTCTTCTTCCTCTCGCTGAACCCTACTCCAAAAATCACCACCAATCCCTCCTCCACCGCATCCACCCTCTTAACAAGGGCAGATCAATGGCGAAGAGAAACGCCCAGAAGAAAGGCGGAGTCATGGCGAAGGAGTGGTGGAAGTCAAGGAGCAATGAGCATACCATCGAAGACCTCGTCGCCATGGGAGTGCTCCACAACAAAACACTTTTCATGGGATGGCGTGCACCGGGAGAAAGCTTCCCGATCCACAACCGGTGAGATTATGGTTTTCGAGGATTTCTTCAAGCGGGGTTTTGGGGTTCCAGTGCACCCTTTCCTTCAGGGGCTCTGCTTATATTATGAGATTGGGATTTGCAATCTGCATCCCAACTTGATTCTTCTTGTCTCCACCTTCATCCATCTTTGCGAAGCTTATGATGGCTTCCAGCCCCATTTCGACCTCTTTCGCCATCTGTTCTGTCTACGGAAGAAAGGGAGCTGAGGCTCGAAGATAGCCGGAGGCGTATACCTCAATCTACGTGGCGGTATGAAGGCCCGATACACCTGCTTTGCCCCCATGGAACACCTCCTCGGACGAATGGTACAAGAAATGGTTCTAAATCCATGAAGAGCCGAACACGATCACCACAATGTGGCGTGGGGTTGATTCCGGAGAAGAAGAACAATTGGTCGGAGAAGCCCGAGCACTTGGAGCAGATCACAAAACTTCTCGGGTTGATCCCGTGGGGAAAATTTGGATGGTCCAAGCGTGGTCGGGAACTTCATCGACCAAGGATCCAAATACCAAAGAGGGTACATCCTGGCTTCGAGTACCAGGGTAGCACAGATCCGACGAGGACCAAGAAAAGAGGCGCTCGACAAGATAGAAATCAAGGCAAAATTGGGGAGCTATTCAATCTAGCCGACCCCAATTATGTCAGGTTAAACGACATCGAGCACGCCTTCAAGCCGGCCCAACCTCCCCAAGGTAAATGATGCCTCCTTGTACCTGTAGATTTATGTTGCAACAAAAAATTGACTGTTGTCTCCTTTATGTTTCCCAGAGTAATGGTCATGACCGAGCAGCAGTGTTCGTGTCTCCGCCCCCTGGCGTGGATTGGCCGCAAATTGCCAGCTCAACCGCCCGAGACCGATGCAGATCAAGAAGGCGTCGGTAGGCGGTACTCGGAGTTGGGGAGGATGTAACGCCAAAAGTCGCTAGCAAGCGACCGATGCCAACAAACGTCGCCAGAGCCATCTTCCCCTTTTAGCCGATGAAACGAGAGGATGCGGACATCTTCCGACTCATCCCTCAAAAGAGGAGGAGACAAATGGGGTCAACAGGCGCGGTAGCTCCTCTGCGCGGCGATGATCGCACCACCGACCAACGCAACCACGAGAAGACAAGCGAGGGAAGTGTCGAGCACCAAACCCCGACGCCAGATGTCGGTGGTGAAAAAGACCCGGTGGAACCCGCCGAAACGTGGAAGCGAGCACGGTCGAAGAGACGTTCGCCGCCACGTTATTCCGTGCTTCCGAAATGTAAGTATCTATAACTTTGATATAATCTTATAATTTGTATTGAATACTATTGTCTTACGAACTTTCTACGGTATATTAGGTCGGTGTCCACGAAAATCCTGACCAGATAGCCGATTATGCATGCTTCCGCGATCTTTCGTGGAAAGAAGCGCTTTCGCGACTTCTTTCGCGGAGGAACCTATAGAAGAAATTCACGGAACCGCTGCACGAAAGCGGCCCGACGTCGATCCCCGGCGATTAGTCGAGAAGACAGCCGAGCAAAGTACAAATGCTTCGAGCACTAGCCCTGCTGAGGCGGATACCTTGGCGCCAAGGGAACCAGACCGAGCCGAGGAGCAACAACCGGAGTTGGCACAGAATATGCTTGTCGATGCTACGGCTCATGGGAAAGCCATAGTGGTCGCGGAGACTACTATCTCCGGCCCAGCGCCGCCCCCTGAACAAGAGGCTGAAGAGGACGAAATCGAAGAGATCCTAGGCCATCCCCAAGACAAACGACAACATGTATATGTGTCGCGCCAGCGGAACGACGAGTGGGTTATGCATGAGGAAATCCCAGAGGTCGAAAAGACCCTAAAAGTTGAACGAGCGGCAAAACGTCTGGTGACAGAAGTTCAGGTATGTTTGGCTTGACCACTTGATCCTGTCATTTAGTCAAACTGTCTGACTTAGCTTGTTTATATGCAGGACTTGATGAAGACCGCAAGGTACCGAAAAAGGTGCTTTGACCAGATTGAGGGAATCACGACAAACAATAGAGAACTGGCGGCCGAGGTGGAACGATTGCGCCGCCAGCTTGAAGCCATCGACCGGGAGAGGACGGAACAAGATGCAAAAAACCAGAATCTGGTCATCCAGCTCTGTAACGAAGAGCAGGAAAAAACAAGTAAGTTGTCATTTTGTCACATCAAGTGTATGACACGTGTTGTTGCATTGTTGGTAATGACAGCTGTAATGCAGGCTTAGAAGCTGAGGTAACCCGCCTCCAAGAGGAGAATAGCCGCGTGACCCAGAGTGTGGTCACCGAAGGAGGACAACGAGAAACCGGTGCGCAGCCAGGTCTCAACTCGAGGACCACACCCCAAAATGAAGGAGGCCCCAAGAGTAAGTATCCGAATACCCGTTCTCATTCTGTTGCCCGCCTTGACTTGTCGTGCCTTTACATTTGATGTCTTGTATGGTGTGCAGTTTTAAAAGCCAATGCCAAGAGGCATCTAGAAGCTGTGATGAAAGAGCATGACGGCTGGAAAGCACGATGCCTCGAGGCCACCGAGGATCGGGACACATGGAAGAACCGGTGCCAGGAAGTGGCAACTGGCATTTTGCCCATCCTTGACCTTGTCGACCCGGTGCTCACAGAGGAAGAGCCAAGGACCCCCCATCTCGGACTGGTCGAGAGATGCAAACAAGCATGGGGATAGTTCCAAGAGTTCATTAAAGAGGCGGGTGAGTACACGGGCGCCCATGTGCTAAGCATGGTGCGTGCCCACTACCCTCTGATCGATCTCAAGTGCCTGGAGGCTGGATACCCGAAGGAAGTAGACCCAGACAAGGCGAAGGAGCTTCGGGTGGCCTAGCTAGATCTGTCATCAAAGATAATTAGCGACATTAATCTGTGTGGAGGTGGGACAGCACCTATACAGGGTATGCCATCGACATGCCAGCTAGAAACGCATCTGTTGCTAGCCAACCGATGAAGCCTGCGATCTCGAGCAGCCAGGCATCGGTGGGGCCATGCCCTTTAGCTCGGCTAGCACAAGAGTCCCCGAGACTCGAGTAGAATATTGGAAGCAGTGAGCAGTAGATGTCGCGCGCCCCGACCAGCCAATGTAATAGGCTTAGAGCTGTAGAAGGAGGACATAGTTGTGTTATTGTAAACTTGGGCCTCTTCAGGCAAGCTTGTAATAACGTAACTGTATATCATTATAAGCTAGTTTGCTTTGTATAAAGCGTATTTAAGCTTGAAACTTATGTTGGTGGAACTAAGTGAGAACATAATAACGTTCTGTTTAGTTGTACCATTTTACCCGACACATCATCCTGAAAAGTTTGTGCGGCCCTAGTTTGCCATGTGGTCAGAGTGTGAGGTGCGTGACCTGTGCACACGCAGACGTGGACAAGTCAAACCAAGGGGGACCTGCCGATCACCCGCAACGTAGAGAGCGGATCCCATGCACGTGTTGGGAGGAATCAGAGACAGGTCCTGCTCCGAAAACCGTAGAAGGAATGGTGGTCGACTTTTACTGGCTAAGTTAGAATAACCATAAAAGTCGAAGGGACACATTAGAGTGGTCGGAGAAATAATAATAGCTTTATTGAAGTAAATCGAAAATACAAAAGGGGGTACATATCTCAGTAGTTAAGCATAGAAATGTCTAAGCTTGTCGATGTGCCACGAGTTTGGTACGTCTGTACCGTCCAGGTGAGCTAACCTGTAAGACGTTGGTCGTGTGACCTCCTTGATCATGAAGGACCCCTCCCATGGGGTTGTGAGTTTATGGACACCAGCCTAGTTTGTCTTCCACTTCAGGACCAGGTCCCCGACCACAAAAAACCGCTCTTTAACGTTCTTGTTGTAGTACCTATGCAAAACAGCAAGGTATTTGGCCGTACGTACACAAGAATTGAGCCGCTTCTCTTCTGCGCTATTCACTTCTAGCTCCCGTACTTCATTGGCCTTGCCTTCATCGAAGTTCTCTACCCATGCTGATCTGAAAGCTATATCTGCAGGGAGGACCACCTCAGCGCCGTAAACCATAAAGTATGGCGAGGACGCCGCATGTTACTGGTGGTTTGAGTTCTCGAGTCCCCGGACCACATACCGGTAACTCTTTGAGCCATCTTCCGAAGCCTTGTCATTTCTCTATACACCCTCTTCTTCAACGCGTCCAAGATCATGCCATTTGCCCGCTCGACCTATCCATTAGCTCTAGGGTGCGCCACCGAGACGTATTTTACTACTATGCTCCTTTCATCGCAGAAGTCCCAAAAAGCGTTCCCGGTGAACTGAGTACCCAGATCGGTGATGATCTTTGTTCGGTATCTTTGAAACGATGGATGACCTGGTCGAGGAACGTGACCTTTTACGAGGATGCCTGTACTAAAGGCATGTATTCTATCCACTTAGAAAATTTGTCGATCGGCACAAAGACGCATATAAATTTCCACAGGAGCGGTTTGAAGGGCCCGATCATATCCGATCCCCCGCATCACGAAGGGCGGGAGGTTGGTATTGTCTGGATCTCATGTCTTTGGTACATGGATTCTCTTGGCGAAGAACTGACAACCCTCACAGTGGCGGACTAGCCTCTCTGCGTCGGATACTGCTGATGGCCAATAGAACCCTGCTCGGAAAGCCTTGTCGACCAGCGTTCTTGAGGCCGCGTGGTTGCCGCAGGAGCCAGAGTGGATTTGGTCCAGGAGATGTTCGCCATCCTCCTGGGTTATGCACTTCATCAAGATTTCCTCTTTTGCGTTCTTGCGCCATAGCTTGCCATCAACGAGCAGGTACTGCTTACTGCGACGCATCAGGCGCTCATTCTTTGTCCGATCAGTGTAACCGCTGCCATCTGTTAGGTACTTGATGAAAGGTATTGTCCGGTCGAGCTCATGAGTGGTGGAGGGGGGCTCGGAGGTGCTTGGCGCTTGGAACCGTAGCCACCAATTGCTGGTCTGGAGGCTTGTGCGCGTGGAATCTTTCTCTTGATGGGCGGCGTGAAAGCGGTCTTGGACGAATATGCCATGTGGGATTTTTGCTCGGGATGATCCTAACTTTGATAGTGCATCCGCTGCTTGATTCTTGTCCCGGACCACGTGTATGTACTCGATGCCATAGAACCTGCCTTCCAGCTTTCTGATCAAATTACAGTATGCTTCCATCTTTTTGCTGGTTGTGTCCCAGTCCTTGTTGAGTTGGTTGATGACCAGAGCAGAGTCTCCATAGACGTAGAGACGTTTAACGCCAAGCTCAACCGCAATCGCAAACTATGTAGGCATGCTTCGTACTCGGTGGCATTATTAGATGCTGGGAAATAAATCCTGAGGACGTACCGGAGCTGCTCCTTGGATGGTGATATAAAAAGGACTCCTGCTCCCGCACCGTCAATGTTGAGAGAGCCATCGGAGTACATCGTCCAATATTAAATCGGATCCGGGAGAGCGGCGTGCTTAAGTCTGTCCCTTTCGACGATGAAATCGACAAGTGCACGAGACTTGATTGTAGTCACGGCTTGCAAATTCCAAGGAAAGGGCATAGCTCCATTGCCCATTTGACGATCGCCCGTTCGCATAGTGTTGCTAGTGATGTCTCACGAGAGGTACTCGATCCACGACCACCACACGATATCCGTCGAAGTAGTGTTTCAACTTTCGGGATGTTATCAGTATGGCGTAGATCAACTTCTGAATCTGTGGGTACCTGGTCTTGGACTCGTTGAGTACCTCACTAATGAAATAGATTGGCCGCAGTACCTTGTAGACGTGGCCGGGCTCGTCTCGCTCGACCACCATGGTCGTGGAGACCACTCGATTAGTAGCCGTAATGTATAGCGCGAGAGTGTTTCGTCTTCTCTTGGAGCGGTGAGTCTGGAGGTGACGTAAGGTATTGTTTTAGCCGTGTGAAGGCAACGTCGCTTCCTCCGACCACTCAAACTTTTGGACGCTTTGAGTAGTTTAAAGAACGGTAATCCTTTTTTCGCCTAATCTTGATATGAAACGACCGAGGCGGCCATGCATCCGATAAGCTTCGAACATCCTTCACCTTTTGGGCGGCTTCATGTCCAAAACAGCTTTGACTTTTTCGGGTTAGGGCGTATGCCGTCGTGGTCGACGACGTTGCCGAGGAGTATGCGGAAAGGAACACCAAAGATGCACTTCTTTGGGTTTAACTTCCAACGGAATGTGTTAAGGGCTACAAAAGTCGTCCCGGGTTGTCAACAAGGGTATGAGCTTCCTTGGTTTTGACAACTATATCATCAACGTAAGCCTCAACGAGGTCATCTTTTATCTAAATCTTTGAGGCAAGCTTGTATAGCGCGTTGGTAGGTAGCCTCGGCGTTCTTGAGCCCGAAACGACATGGTCATGTAGCGATGGGCGCGAAGGGCGTGATAAAAGATGTCTTGATCTGGTCATCCTTTTGAGAGCGATCTGGTAATAACCGAGTAGCAAATCGAGAAAAGAAAGGAGCTCGCAACCAGCCGTTGAATCTACGACCTACGTCTATCATGCGAGGCAAGCCGAAGGGGTCTTTAGGGCAGTGTTTGTTGAGATCAGTGTAATCAACGCACATTCTCCATTCATTATTTTTTTGTGTACAAGAACCGGGTTGGCTAAGCACTCCGGATGATACACTTCTTTGATTAATCCGGCTGCCAAAAGCCGTGTAACTTCTACCCTAATCGCCTCCTTTTTGTCGCGAGTGAACCGTCGTAGCTTCTGCTTGATAGGTTTGGCCTTGCCGTTGACATTCAAGGAGTGCTCAATCAAGTTCCGAGGTACACCGGGCATGTCAGCAGGTTTCCATGCGAACACATCCACGTTGCTCCTCAAGAACCTGACGAGCGCGTCTTCCTATTTGGGATCCAGGTTGGCCCCGATAAGGGCCGTCTTGCTAGGATCACCGTCGACCAGCTGTATCACCTTGTGCTCCTTGGACTTGATGTTCTTGCGTGGAGCCTCGAGCTCCGAGATCTCCTGGTGGTTGATTGAGGTCTTCTTGGCATTGAGCACGATCTCGGCCATGCGAATAGAGAGGTCGTGAGCCTCTGCTATTTTGAAACTATCATCTTCGCAGGTATAAGCTGTGTACACGTTGCCTCGGAGGGTTAGAACTCCTTTCTCGGTAGGCATCTTGAGCACCAAATACCTGTAATGAGGTATGGCCATGAACTTGGTGAGCGATGGTCGACCAAGAATAGCATGGTAGGTGCCGTCGAAGTCGGCGACCACGAAGTTGACATAGTCGGTGCGGAAGTGATCCAGGGTCCCAAACTGCACTGGTAGCGTGATCTGCCCGAGAGGTGTAGAGCTACATGCGGGAGAACACCCAGAGCTGTGCCTCGTATGGCTTGAGGTCAACTTTGAGCTATCTTGAGGTTGGCGAATTGTTCTTGAACGAAGATATCAATGTAAACTTGCCGCCATCGATCAGTACTCTGTCGAACTGAACTTTGTTGATACAAGGATCGAGGACCAGGGGAAAACGCCCTGGCTTAGGTATTGCGGCCCATTGGTCCTTTCTGCTGAAGGAGATTTCGTGGTGAGACCACGGAGGGAGCCGCGGATCGGTGAGGAGATTATCGGTGTTGGCCACGTTCAAGCAAGCGCGGGCGAGGAGCTTGCGTTCTCGTTTGGTCTCGATGGACACTTTGCCTCCGATGATGGTGTGCACACGATTGGTTGGCTTGACGTACTTGTGACGGGGGTCTGCATCGTCGTCGTCGTTATCCTCGTTGCGTTGTTCCCCTGCGTCGTTAGGCTTGTCGAACGTATCCGGAGCTTGCTGACGCGTGTAGATGGACTTGAGGACGCGGCAATTCTCCATGGTATGGTTCGACTTAGGATGGAGCTGGCAGGGCCCCTTCAATGCCTTGGCGTAGTCGTCTTCATAGTTACAACGTCCGCCACCCTTTTTAACGGTGTTGACCTCGCCGTCGTCTTCCCGAGCACGCTTGCTCCTGTAATCATCACGACGGTTATGCCGTTGATTACGTTGGTCACGGTGGTCGCGGGAGTCGTTGCGCTGGTTGCGGCGGTCAAAATTGTCGTTCCGACCATGGTTGCCTTGGTAGTCGTCGTGGTGTGGGGGGTGGTCGGAGCGCGGAACCCTTGCTACTTCTTCAATAATTATCTTTTTAGCGTCGTCGGCGTCTGCGTATTTCTTAGCGGTGGCCAGGAGCGCTGTGACCGAATCAGGTCTTTTGCGGAGGAGCTTGTCCCTTAGGGCGTCATGGAAGCAGAGGCCAGTGATGAAAGCCTCGATTGCCTCGTTGTCGGAGATTTATGGGACCTTGATGCGCATCTCCGAGAAACGCCGGATGTACTCACGCAGTGGCTCATCTTTTCGATCTTGAATACATTGCAGATCGTATTTGTTGCCTGGTTGTTCACAAGTAGCAATGAAGTTGTCGATGAAGGCTTGCTTGAGCTCCTGCCAAGAGTCGAAACAGTTCGTCAGCAAGCTGACCAGCCATTGGTGACCCGCATGGCCAACAACGACTGGGAAATAGTTAGACATGACGTGCTCGTCCGCCATGGCTGATCTGCACACAGTCTTGTAAAGCATGACCCATAATTTGGGGTTTTCCTTGCCGTCGTACTTTTGAAGTTTCTTGAGCTTGAAATTCTTGGGCCATATGACTTGGCGAAGGTGTGGAGTAAACTGCTTCAAACCTAGCGGGCCGTGGGCAGTGTCATATTCCATACGGCGATAACTTTCGTGGGACGCTCTATCGTCGACTCTCTGGTTGATGCGAGCGCGCAGATCGAGTCCACCGAGGTAATGGCGGAGATCGTTATTGCCATCACGGCGATCTTGATTGCCATCTGGATTAGCCCTGTGACCATGGTTATCGCGGTGATTGTCGCGGTTGTCCCGGCAGCGGTTGTCGTCCTGGCCACCATCATGGCCACCGTTTTCTCCTTGACGGTTGTCTGATGGGTCGTTGTTGCGCGAGCCACGTTGGTTGGGCGGCTGTGAGCGACTTGGGTGCTGGCGGCTATGGCTTGACTCGACCGAGACGGATGGAGCCCGAGCTTGGTTTACAATCTCCGTGGTCTGGGCCATAGCAGCCGTCAGATAGGCTTGTATTTCATCGCGAACTGCTTAGGTTTCTAGGGTGTTGGGTAGCCGTTGCATTGTTGCCATGGCAACGGCTACATTGGCACTTGGAGTTCTAAAGACCTGGTTGTCCCCCACCCTGTCGAAAGCATCGTTGAGGTCACGTGGCTGGACCCTTATGCGTCGTGCCTCCTGGTCTGCTTCGGCTTCGATTTGTCGGCGATTAAACCGGTCAATATTGCGTGCTTTGCGTGCAGTCCTTTCTTGTTCTGTTTCGCCAACTGCTGGCGGTTCATCATTGCTGACAACATGGATCAAATCCCCTCGTCTTGGCGGGAAAGACGGGAATTGTGAGAACCCCGGGGCATGGTCTGGGATATCCAGATCATACTTGACGCCTTCATCTTCATGATGCTGAAGCTTGGTGTGGACAGATGCATTAGATGCGGTGCCAGACGAGGAGCTGGGGTCGCCCTCTTGGACTGTGTGAACGGATCCTTCTTGATAATCTTCAATCTGGATCATGTTGACGAAGTTGGCGGCTTCGGCTGAGGTCGGTGCATAAGACACAGATCCAAGCGGCGTTGCAGGTCATAGGCGTAGCTGGAGGCAGCGTTTTGCAGGCTGTAGGGCTGTACCTGGTAGTTCTACGTCGAGGCTTCATACTCGGAGAGCCAGAGACCCGTCGTGAAGGCTGGCCGGCGACGAGCAGAGCGCCCTTAAGGAGTAGATGTGACCACGAGATCTATACCAAGTCGTGCAGGACGACTGGTCCGAGCTGGTCGGGTAGATCTGTTGTGGGGAGCGGTTACCTGCTCATTAGACTGACTTTGAATCGTACTTACCAGAGCCAGGGTTTCAGCGAGCTTGGTGCCGACCCGATCGATGGAGTCGAGCAGGTCGGTGTTGTCGATCTGCCTCCCTTTGTAGCGGGGAAGCGGATGACAAGTTCTCGGCGTGGCTAAAGGTGATGCAGGCGTGGTCGAAGCCAGATGTACCGTGGTTGGAGCCAGATCCATCGTGGTCGGAGCCGCATCCATCGTGGTCAGAGCCGTGTCCACCGTGGTCGGAGCCGTATCCACCGTGGTCGGAGCTGCATCCATCGTGGTCAGAGCCGTGTCCACCGTGGTCGGAGCCGTATCCACCGTGGTCGGAGCCGTGTCCACCGTGGTCGGAACCGTATCCACCGTGGTCGAAACCGTATCCACCGTGGTCGGAGCCGTAGCTGATGTAGGTGAAGCAGTGGTCGACGTAGACTGAATCCACGCCTCCTCCGGGGTCATGGCGATGAAGTCGTCAGAGCCGGTGGTCCAGGTGATCTGGCCAATGGTGAACGTGAGGCCGTTCGGTGTAGCCATGGAGCCGGAGGTGATGACCATCTTGTTTGCTTGGGAAGCGATCGCACACCTACTCACCGGCGCGCACTCATCGCCGAAAATATGGTCGGCGATCTACCTAGGGGTATACCCAAGGTAGTAGATTGTCGGCGAACGGATCATAAACCACAAACAAGACGGTGACGCAAAGATGGACATAAGGTTTTATCTAGGTTCACCCGCCAAGAAGGCGTAATACCTACGCCTGCGTCGATTTGTATTCTTTGTATGTCAATGAGAGATGTCTTTTAGAGGGTCCCCGCCTTATATTTATATAGTTCGGGAGGCGGGGTTACAGATCTGAAACTAATCCTAGCTGATTACAATTGCCATATGTGGCGGATAATGATTCCTATTCTAACCGACCCGGGATCTTGATTGATCGCCAAATCCGCCTTGACTCCTTGCGCGGGACTCGATCAGAGTTAACTTAGGCATACGTCGTCTTTTGGTGGACCGGACCCACCGATCCGGGCCGGCCCAAGCTTAGTCATAAGGGTATAGGGGTTAATACCCCCACAATGTAGTACATTTCATGGTTTAGTTATATAAATAAATATTTTTATTTTTTTAATATATTACTTTAGAAATGAGAAATTTACAATAGTTTGTAAAAATAAGTATAGAAAGTAACTTGATATGGTGGATTTGATTATGATTTCTATGTCATTTTAGCTCAAAATCACATGATGATTTACAATAGTAAAATCACTTGATAGTTTGGTATTTTACTATTATACATAGTACATATTTTATGGTTTAGTTAGATAAATAAATAATTTTAGTTTTGTTTAAATATATTATTTTAGAAAATGTGAAATTTACACTAGTTTGCAAAAATAAGTATAGAAAATAGATGACAACTGGTACCGGATCCTCGGCCTCTCATTCGGTTGCGAAACGACTGAGGCCAGAACTCCCTCTCATTATCTGTGGCAAGTGTAAGCAGAAGATTGTGATGGAGTACCGAGTCAAGAGACAGGGACCCAACAAGGGCTGTGTTTTCTACAAGTGCCCGGATCGCGATGTGAGTTTCTTACGCATTTGATTATTATGGCTAATTGACCTGCTTTTCTTGAATATTTTTGGCTAAATATTTTTTGGCTTTAATTTCAGTGGGAAGGCAATGGATGCGATGGTTGGTACTAGGAGGAAGATTATGCTACATACGTGTAGAATTCGGGTGCGTTTGAGGTAGCGGCTGCTGATGATGAGGCAGTGAGCCAGCAGGAGAAGCTTATTGATATTCAACAGACGAATGATTTATCTGTTTTAGTTGTGTACGGTCACAAAATAATTATGTTACTGAAGTGCATTGTAGTTTTAGTTTGTTTAGTGATAGTTGGGATTGCTTACGTTGTAGCCAGGCTTAGTTAATTAATCAACCGTGTGTGTGTCATCTATGTTGTGTAATAAAATACTTAATTATGTTCAAGTTTTCATAATTTGTCGTGTAATGCAGATTATGTCACGCCATTGTATGTACAATGCCGATCGCCGCTCCCAAGACTTTATTGAGGGCGTGCACTATTTCTTAGGTGTGGCTGAGGCAAATAAGCGGGATGGTTTCATGTGCTGTCCATGTGCCCTATGTAAGAATTTAAAGGAATATTCAAGCTCAATGAGTCTTCATTCACATTTGCTTAAGTCAGGTTTCATGTCAAACTATATATGTTGGACTAAGCATGGAGAAAGCGGGGTCATGATGGAAGAAGGTGAAGGAGAAGATTTAGACATTGATGACATTATTGCTCAGTATGGTGCCTTTGATGATACTACAATGGGGGGAGATGAAGAAGAGGTAGCGGCAGAAGATGGTCTCGGTGATGCTCTTGGCGATGCCATTCGTGATGCACAATAAGAATGCGAAAGTGAAAAAGAGAAAGTTAAGTTCGAGCGCATGCTTGAGGATCATAGGAAGTTGCTATACCCGACGGCCAAGAGGGGGCAAAAAAAATTCAGGTACAACACCGGAATTGCTATAGTGGAAGGCAAAGAATGGTGTATCCGACAAGGCATTTGGGAATTTATTGAACCTCATAAAGAAGATGCTTCCGAAGCCAAATGAATTGCCCACCACTACGTCTGAAGCAAAAATGTTGTTCGCCTTTGGGATTAAAAATCCGGAAGATACATGCATGTCCTAATGACTCGCATCCTCTACCATGGTAATGAATACGAGAATTTGGATGAATGCCCTAGATGTAAAAGCGTCATGATATATAAGATCGGTAGCGATGATCCCGATGGACGTCGAGGGTGAACAACGTCCTAGAAAGAAAATCCCTACCAAGGTTATGTGTTATGCTCCTATAATACCACGCTTAAAATGTTTGTTCAGAAATAAAGACCATGCAAAGTTGTTGCGGTGGCATAAAGAAGACCGTGAGGTAGACAATATGCTGAGACACCCAGCTGATGGATCCCAGTGGAGAGCGATAGACAGGAAATTTCCAGAGTTTGCAAATGAGGCTAGAAACTTAAGGTTCGCCTTGAGTACAGATGGTATGAATCCTTTTGGGAAGCAGAGCACTAGTCATAGCACTTGGCCAGTTACTCTATGTATCTACAACCTTCCTCTATGGTTATGCATGAAGTGGAAGTTCATTATGATGCCGATCCTCATCCAAGGTCCGAGGCAACCTAGCAACGACATTGATGTCTATCTGAAGCCATTATTTGAAGAACTCCTAGTTTTATGGAACAAACCAGGTGTACATGTTTGGGATGAGTACAAACAAGAACACTTTGACCTACGAGCAATGTTGTTCATAACAATCAATGATTGGCCTGCTTTAAGTAATCTTTCAGGTCAGACAAACAAAGGATATAATGCATGCACACATTGTTACGACAAGATCATAACCAAGGGTCATACGTCAAGAAGAAATTCACTATTGTGCCCGCATGATACAACGATGCATGTTTAATATATGTTTCAAATTTAACAAGTGTGTGACATAGTTTTAGAAAGTCTATATGAGATTCAAGAATTTGTGACTAGTGTTTGATAAAACTTTCTCAAATGGGAAAATGAGTTATGTAACAATTGTAGATCTTGATGAGATGATCAAACTTGGTATTCAGAGATTTTTCATCTGAGGTCATTTAGTGTCTCATTTTAGCAAGTTTGACCAAGTCAAATTTGGTCAAATGAAAAAACAACACTTTGACTCTAGTGTTATGAACTCTAAATGACTTCAAATTGAAAAGTTTTGAATACCAAGTTTGTTAAACTCATCAAGATCTACAATAGTTGTTTTGGTCAACTTTCCATTTGAGAAACTTTGGATGGTTCAAATTTGTGATTTTTAAATTTCTACGCCTACAAACTAGTTTTCGGAACCCTAGATTGTCTCAAATTGAAAAGTTTTGAATATCAAGTTTGTTCAGCTCATCAAGATCTACAATCCTTATATAAGCCATTTTTTCATTTGAGAAAGTTTGAACAAAATGTAGTTCAAATTTTACAAGTGTGTGACATAGTTTCAGGAAGTCTATATGAGATTCAAGAATTTGTGACTAGTGTTTGATAAAACTTTCTCAAATGGGAAAATGAGTTATGTAACAATTGTAGATCTTGCTGAGATGATCAAACTTGGTATTCAAAGATTTTTCATCTGAGGTCATTTAGTGTCTCATTTGAGCAAGTTTGACCAAGTCAAATTTGGTCAAATGAAAAAACAACACTTTGACTCTAGTATTATGAACTCTAAATGACTTCAAATTAAAATGTTTTAAATACCAAGTTTGTTAAAATCATCAAGATCTACAATTGTTGTTTTGGTCAACTTTCCATTTGAGAAAGTTTGGATGGTTCAAATTTGTGATTTTTAAAGTTCGACGTCTACAAACTAGTTTTCGGAACCCTAGACTGTCTCAAATTGAAAAGTTTTGAATACCAAGTTTGTTAATATAATCAAGATCTACAATCCTTATATAGGCCATTTTTTCATTTGAGAAAGTTTGAACAAAATGTAGTTTAAATTTCACGAGTGTGACATAGTTTGTGGAATTCTATATGAGATTCAAGAATTTATGACTAGTGTTTGATAAAACTTTCTCAAATGGGAAAATGAGCTATGTTAGAATTGTAGATCTTGATGAGATGATCAAACTTGGTATTCAGAGATTTTTCATCTGAGGTCATTTAGTGTCTCATTTGAGCAAGTTTGACCAAAGTCAAATTTGGTCAAATGAAAAAACAACACTTTGACTCTAGTATTATGAATTCTAAATGACTTCAAATTGAAAAATTTTGAATACCAAGTTTGTTAAACTCATCAAGATATACAATTGTTGTTTTGGTCAACTTTCCATTTGAGAAAGTTTGGATGGTTCAAATTTATGATTTTTAAATTTCTACGCCTACAAACTAGTTTTCGGAACCCTAGATTGTCTAAAATTGAAAAGTTTTGAATACCAAGTTTGTTCAACTAATCAAGATATACAATTGTAGTTTTGGTCAATGTTCCATTTGAGAAAGTTTAGATGGTTCAAATTTGTGATTTTTAAATTTCGACGCCTACAAACTAGTTTTCGGAACTCCAGATTGTCTCAAATTGAAAAGTTTTGAATATTAAGTTTGTTCAACTCATCAAGATCTACAATCTTTATATAGGTCATTTTTTCATTTGAAAAAGTTGTAAAACAAAAATACTATATTTTCTTTATTTTTATAGGTTCAACAAAAATTACCTGTCAATTTTGGTCAAAAACCGAGAAAAAATTTAAACATTGACGTTACAATAATGTGATAATAAATTTCCTATCGAATAATATTAGATTTATTAATTTTAAGTTACAAATATATTTTTGCATTAATAAAATACTTAGTATTAGTAACATTTATATTCTATATTCATAAAAGAAATTAAAAACTTTAGGTTACAAAATTTTCCTATTTACAATAAATAATTAGTTAATCAATAATATTTTTTAAAATAAATATTGCAAAGTATTGAAGTTGCTATAGAATTAATTGATTAACCTAGTATTAAACAAGGAGAACAAAATCAAAATCCCAGGCCTTTCCAATTACTCTGGCGGGCTGCCAAAATTTTCAGGCCTTCGGTCTCGGCCCAGGCCAGGAACCGGGACTAAAGGGTGGGCGGCAATTTCGGTGCCCGTCCAAAAATACCTTTAGTCTCGGCTGGTAACACCAATCGGGACAAACGTCATTTAGTCCCGGCTGGTAAGCCGAGCCGGGACTAAAGGGTTGGACCTTTAGTCCCGGTTCGGCTTATCAGCCGAGACTAAATGGCGTTTAGTCCCGGCTGAGGTTACCAGCCGGGACTAAAGGGTCCCGGCCTATATATATCGAATTGTTTCATCTTCTACTTTTTGATCTACACGTCAATCATCGCCGCCGCCACCGCCATCTTCGATCTCGCCTCCATCGCCCAGACCCGCCCAGCCGTCGAGCTCGTCTTTGCTGCCATTGCCGCCTCTTCTACCCTCGCCCGATCACATGCCATCCGTCCGGCCAACCAGCCTGGCCGTCTCTCTGCCGCATCCGTCTCCCGGCCTCGTCGTGTCCGAGCCCCATTGCCTCCGTCACAGACGTCGTCGCCTCATGAGGTGCTCAACTCGCCTGGTGGTTTGCCAAAGACGCCTGCCTGCCCTTCCACATACTGCCTCAACACTGCTAGCTAGCTGCATGCATGCTCTCGGCCATATATATGTTAGATTAAAATGTTAGATTTAATTAGTAGTTTAATGTTAGCTGCCCTCGCCAGTATTAAAATGTTAGATAGTTTTTGATATATATGTTAGATTAAAATGTATTAAAATTTAATTAGTAGTTTATTGTTAGTTTTTAGTTAGTTTTTTAGATAGTTTTTGATATATGTTAGATTTAAATGTATTAAAATTTAATTAGTATTTTATTTAGATAGTTTTTAGATAGTTTTTTATTATAGTTTTTTATATATGTTAGATTAAAATGTATTATCTATTACTAGTTTATCAAATTTTATGTTAGATTTATTTAATTGGATTTAGTAATTATATATTCTATCTCTCTATATATATGTTAATTAGATTTAATTTTGATTTAGTAATTCTATCTATGTATATATGTTTATTATATTTAATTGGATTTAGTAATTATATATTCTATCTCTCTATATATATGTTAATTAGATTTAATTTTATTTTAGTAATTCTATCTATATATCACTTGGATATTTTATTAGTAATTCTATCTATATTACATGCATATCTAGAGAGAGATTCTATATGTATACATATGTACTTAATTATCTCTATGTGTATATATACATGTACTTATTTTCATGTGTTGAGAGAGAGAGAAAATTGTATCTAGAGAGACATTCTATGTGTTATCACATGCATATCTAGAGATATATACATATGCACTTATTTCTATGTGTTGAGAGAGAGAGAAAATTGTATCATTCTATATATACATGTACTTATTTCCATGTTTTTGGATCGAAATTGTTTTTGATTCGATTCCAAAGCCTATACCTTATTATTGTTTATCCTTATGAAATATTATGTGTTATTATATTTAATTGGATTTAGTAATTCTATATGTGTTATCACATGTACTTATGTTATGTGTCATAGTAATTCTATCTATGTGTTATCTTGAAGATACAAATGGCTGCTGTGGATAATAACTTGAATGATGACATAATGGCGGATATTATCAATGCCGGTACCAATGCGGATGTAGATGACACGAGTCAGTACTTTGCTGATTATGAGGATATCCTGAATATCCCGGTGGTTGAAGATCAACAAATTGTCGCGCAAGAAAATACTGGCGAGGTATATTCGATTATCTATCATCTCTTATAGATGCATGCGTACGCATATTTGTTGTTAATCGTTGTGTTTCTACTCATGTAGCCGGTCTCTGGATCTACATCAACCATCGGCAAGAGTAGGAAAGTCCGAGGGCCAAAAAAGCCATTAGAGGGCCGTTTCATAATATCAGAATTCGACACCGACACCGGCAAACCATTGGGACCACATGCTCAGACATATGTCAATCAATGTGGGGTCATTGTAAGGGATAGGATCCCAGTTAGTGCTCGTGAATAGAAGCAGAAGATATCCGCTCCTAATGTTAGTTTTGTATTTGATCGTGACAAGAACCTAGCTTGGAGAGATATCACTCAGCATTTCACATTACAAGCAGATGATGCTTTGAAGGAGCTAGTGAGAGATTGGACAATGAAGAAGATGGCAACATTGTTCCAGAGTTGGAAGAAGACATTGTATAAAAAGTTTATCTCGAAGAATGATACGCCGGATTTCAATGCTAAGGCGTTTGTCAAGTTGGAGTCCCATTGGGATGACTTCGTACAATACAAGACATCTCAAGAGAGTGAGAAACGTGTGATGAGGAATCAGCAGAATGCCCAACAGAAGCAATACCATCATCGCATGGGATCAGGTGGTTATAGGAGTGCTATTCCCAAGTGGCAGAACCTAGAAGCGAGATTACCGCCAAGGAATCATACCAAAACAATAGAGAAGAACTGGCCTCAACGCGAAGAATTAGTTCTACCCTCATGGGGAAGCCTAGACCCGATACATCGGCAAGCTAATTTTTGGCCAAAAAATTGAGAGAGCAACACAGAGACTAGCTCGTGCTAGGGAAGAAGCTTATAGTAGTGTTTTCAAGCCCAACAGAGAGAAGGATGAATTGACATATGCCCTAGAGAATTCCGAACACGGTGGTCGAACAAGAGGCTATGGGGGCGGTTCCGTGGCTACAAGCATTCCCAGCAGACAAGGATACCTCTGAAAGCCGCCAGAGAGAAGAAGGATGAGGAGGCGAGACCAATCCGTGTATTGGAGCAATTTGTTAATGAGTCACGACAAGCATTGCTTGAATCACGTGAACGAGAAAAATCTCTTGAGGCAAGAATGCAAGAGGAGATTAAGAGGCAAGTGCAGCTAGCAATGAGTCAAATGTAATCGCAATCAACGCCGGGAGTCACCATTAGCCCCGTTGGTCGATGATGAAAGCGCCAGTGCTTCCACGAGCTGCCAGTTATTCAAAATGACGCTTGGTTGCGCTTCCTGTTGATGACATTACCGAGCCTCTAACAACATGTGAGCTGCACATTCCGATGGTAATAATGCATCAATCATGGTGGTCGTCGGGTTGTATCTCCAATAGACCGAATGAAGACACCAAGAATCCATGGGTCGCTTATTCAACCCGGATATGCTAGCGTCTCGGTCGATAGAGTGCTCAAAGGTTACAACAATGTTCCTCTTGACATTGAAGGCGGTGATGGGGATAAGACACTAGGAGAAGCAGAGAAGACATTTATTCAATGGCGCAAACGCTTCATCATCATTCCTAGGGCGCCACCGCTTCCCCTACCTCACCCTAGGTACGAATGAAAGTGAATGAAATATTATTTTCCATTAATTTTCTATTGGCTTCAAAAATAATTGACTCACAACTTATTTTTGTAGCAGGGTCTCCCCTAGCCTAGCCCAATCATTCATTCCCCATCTCATCACAAATGTCATGCGGGGCGAGACGACTTCATCCCCATGGCGATCTCCAACTCCTACACCGCCCCATCGCCTCCTGGCGATCTCCCACTCCTACACCGGTCCCACCGCCTCCACAACGATCTCCAACTCCTCCACGCTGGTCTCCAACACCGCCTCATCGCCTCCACGCCGGTCTCCAACATCGCCCCACCCCTCCACAATGACGCACTTTCTGAGACGCGTCTAAGGTCCCAAGGCAAAGAAGACCCCAAAAAAGAGTTATTTCTCAAGAAATACTTTACAAAAGACCGATGAGCAAATAGCAATGAAGAAGACAAAAAGTGAAAGATTTTTTATAGATATCAAAAGCGTAGACAAAGCGAAGCTTAAGGAGAACCCGTGCTTTTCCATACCACGAGATCTCACGAGGCGTAAGGTCGAAGATCACAAGAAAAAGATGCTTGAACTTCGTAAGCCTCCGCCACTATCAGACTATGACCGCTCCCTCGTGAAGTCACATGATGCAGATAAGAAAAGGAAAAGAGCATTAGGGAAGGATGTCCCACAGCTCGGACAACAGAAGCAACCAATGCAAAATCTTGTTGTTGCTAATGAATATGGTTCCAACATAGAAGTCTATCGACCAGACAACTCTAGAGAAGTGTCGGTTCAAGACCTTAATGCTTTTTTTAAAGATACTAGTTTAACCTTGGATCAATTGACGGGCAAAGCTCCAATCCAAAACCTGGAAGTTGATACCTGGAAGACTTATAAATTTGGCAAAAGTCTGTATAACCCTGCGGCTCTGAATGAATTGGGTATGCAAATATACTTGCTCAACAAGTGGTACATGTAGGTGTGTGGCAGGGATGAGGAGTGGATCTTTGTCAGATTTAGAGACCATCATTACTTCCGTGGCAATGACATCTTACATATTAGTTTCGAAGAATTGCATCAACTATACCACATGGACGCTCTGGACAAATCAATCATTAGCTCTTTTTGTTTGTAAGTGATTCTTACTTTTATTTAATAAACTCACTTCCATGCGTACGTGTATATAATTATCCTCACATGTAACTTATATTTATATACAGATTCCAGATGTTAGAGCTCCAAAGAATACAAGACACCAGTGTTGGCTTCATTGATCCTTATATCGTATTCAAAACCGATATTATTGTCAAGGAGCATTGGGTATCTGAAGCACAGAAGAATATCATGAGGTTCTTCGTGAAGCAGCACGACAAGACAACAATAGTTTTCCCGTACAGCTTTGAGTAAGTGTTAATAATAATGTAGTCTACACATTTTATGTAATATCAATACAACTTATATGCATGTACGTGTGTGTATAAACCAATGCAGGTTTCACTGGATACTCATTATCATTGAGTTAAACTCAAGTCGTCGTTGAGAAAAGAGCGGGCACTATACTAAGATATGATAGACATTATCCAGGGATAATTTCGATCTCTCGCGCACAACTATTATTAAATAGACTTTGCCATAATTTATTAACGATCGTACATTATTGGTCGCACAGGGTTTGGAAAGAGTTTATTCGGCAACACCGCAAGGATTGCAAGACACCACTTAATGTAGTTGAAATACCAGTAAGTTGTACTATATATACTTCCCCACGTGTTTAATTACTATATCATACTTCAATTTACGTGTGAGATGATGAGAATAATCTTCTTCTCGTACAGTGGTGTTTGCGACAGCAACCAGGTAATAACTTGTGTGGATACTACGTTTGTGAATTTATCACTGCGCACATAAGAAGAACTTCTAAAGATGTCCTCAGAGTACGTATATATCAATTTTTTATTTATTTTTAAATGAATATATATATATATATGTATTAATACTTTTCCTTTTATTTCAAATGCAAGACTGAATGGTTGAAACAAAGGGTCATGCAAAAATACCATCTGAAAGCAGTTCAAGAGTCAATAGCAGGATTTCTTCTTGAAAAAATGCTAAATCCCAATGGCGAGTTCTACTTCGATCCTAAGGAATAAATGATGTAAATTAAATATTTATTGATATCGTTATTTTCGAGAACAAGATTATGAAAGTGTTGTATATATACATATATATCTATAATATATATAGTTTCATACTTTATTCGAATATAATAATGCTCGAGATGAGAATTAGATGTAATTATATATATGCGTGCGTGTATTTATATTAGCAACGTAGAATACGGACATAAAAACATATTATATATTAAACAAATATGTGTAACTGAACTGAAAACAAATTAAATAAAAAAAAAGAAAAGGAATTTTTAGTCCCGGTTGGGGTTACCAACCGGGACTAAAGGGTGCGATCACGTTTGCTCGGCTGGAGGGCCTTTAATCCCGGTTAGTAACACCAACCAGGACTAAAGGTCCCTCTTTAGTCCCGGCTCGATGACCCGGGACTAAAGGTTCCACCTTTAGTCCCGAGATCGTTGTTCCGGCGCGGTAACCAGGACTAAAGACCGTTACCGCCCGGAACAACAAGGCCATCCTGTAGCAGTGAATGCAACAATTTTGTGAAGAGGCGTGACGTACGTGCTAGCTCCCCCCTTCAGAGTTCAGGTTCAGATCAGAGGCCGGTTTGGGTCTGGTTCTTTTGTTTTGACTACCGCATGCGCATGCGGCAGTGTTTACTCTTCGATCACTGCTACGGTTTGGGTCTGGGTCTGGGTCTGGGTCAATTATTTTGACTACCGCATCCCGCATCAGGCAGCTACGATTTTGACCGAGAAGCCTGAGAGGATATCTTATAGCACGAGACAATTGCTGCTCAAATGCTTGCTGCCAATGATAATTACATTGCCAGCAGTCCACTCCAGACTCATCACTCATGCTAAGCAATCTCATGAATGGCTTTTCACTACTAAGCAGGAGCACTACCATCATGTAGCACATTTTTTTTTTTTTTGCCGATGTAGACGTCCAGATAGCCTTAAAATAGTAATAAGATCACCAATTCCTATTGTAATTTGTGTTTATGAATACGCTACGAAACTACCAAATTAAAGACAATTTTACATGTACAGTAGTTTAGTAGTATTATTTAATTATTAAATCTAAACAAATATCTTAAAAACGTATAAGCACCCGTGTTAACATCCACCAGTAAAGAACATACTTTCCATTTTTTGCTTTCGTCCACCCCAAAATTGAGCCCGGGACTAATAGGAGAATTAGTCCCGGTTGGAGCCACCAACCGGAACTAAAATCCCCTATCCAACGGCTAGCTCCGCAGGCTTTTGTAGGAGGAGAATTTAGTCCCGGTTGGTGGCTTCAACCGGGACTAAAGGTCATACTTCAGTGCTGATTGGAGCTACCAACCAGGACTAAAGGTCTCTCTGACCTTTTGTTCTGGTTGGTGGGCCCAACCGGGACTAGAGGATGACATTTTAGTCTCGGAAGGCACCGCCAACCGGGACTAAATATCCCCGCTATATATCCTGCTTCCACGGTCCCCAGCCCGAGCCATCTAGTTCAATTATTGCTCTCGTGCGTGTGTGTGTTCTTGCTTGGGTGAGCAAGTTCTTGCTCTCGGCCGGCCGGCTTGCTCTCTTGAGAAAATCTTGGATCCTCCATTTCATTCTACTTTCTAAAGGTTAGCAACTTTATCTTCTAATATTTTCTTGTTAATAATGTAGCTCATTTCATGGTTCAGAAATAAATAGAGAAATTTATATATGGTTTTTATATTAGGAATAATAATGGTGGATTTTTGTATACGTTATTTATAAGTAACGTCATTTCTACGTAACCTTAAACATTTTTTATATATGTTTGTGTAATATATTGTATAGTATTATATGTGGTTCTCTATTTAGTTGGAAGTTTTTTTTAGCTTTTTAGGTATGATGAATGACGGCGGACTTCCCTGCCATGGAAACTAGGTTTTCACCCTGGTGCTCTACCATTCGCGCCACCACCGGATAGGGTTGTTCCGCGTTTTCCAGATCCATCTATAGTATACCATCTAAGTTTTGCATGCTAATATTATTCTTGCATATACATTGATTCATAATATGATTGTTGCATATGTCACAGACTATATGCCCGATAAAATGACTGGAATCAACACTATACTTGTTCGGGGTTTGGGACATCTCCGAGCAAACGACAAGTGAGGTCGTGAATAACGAAGGTGGAGAGTTATGGACGTGTAATATCGCCTTTGACATCCCTATTAGGTTTAGTCCAGATCATCGCTCAGACATCATGCAAAGGAGACGACAGATGCCATCCCGGAGAAGCGCCCAGTTCGAAACCGTTCTACATTGTTTACAGACACTTCAGTGAATTGGCTATCATGTGCCTGATTTCTCGTACATCAAGATGCAAGCTTTACTTGAGGGTAATCTGGACGTGGTGCAAGTAAGTGAAAGGATGGCAAGAGTCAACCAAATGGATGTGGTAAGTCGTGTATGTTATTAGAGTCATGTTTATTTATTGTTATAATTATATGATCATTATCTGATATTATTTGTTTCTCCGCTTGTAGATTTTGCTCCATGATTTTACCTATGCTGCATGTGGCTTGCAGGCTATTCTAGAGCAAGCTATTCGGCGACTAGGGTACGCCTGGGAGTACGATGGACCCCTAGGCCAGTATACCACGCAAGGACGCTAGTTATGCGTGAAAATTACTCAGAACAGAGCCATCAATAGTTTGGCAGTAGGTTACATCTATGTGCGACCATGTCCTCGACGTTGTGAGGCAAGAGAGAGTGCATTAATATGGGCGTTGAATTACATAGAAAATGGCCGCGGTTACTGTATCCAAGACATCCACTACATTCAGTAGAGACAGTTGAGAGCTGCGGCTGGTTTGTAAGGTGTTATGTTTAATTAGGTTTATTTGTATGGTTATGTTTAATTAGGTTTAATTGTTAGGTTATGTTTAATTAGGTTTATTTGTATGGTTATAATTAGGTATATATGGTTTGTATATAATTAGGTTATATCTTGACAAAGGTTCACAAAATTTGACCCTCTCTTGTGCTACTAATGTCTTCCTTTTTGGTGGTTTGATTCCAAAGGGGGAGAATTTAGAGGACCAAAAGCAAGCATTAATAATTTATAAGTGGTAATGGTCCGAGAAAGGGAGGATGGAGGATTATGGATTGCCTATGTAATGGGCAGAATTTGTAGGAAGCAAGGCTTAAATCCATAATACCACATGGGGACATTTGCAAGGGCAAGATAAGTTTTATATAGTCTTACAAGTAGTATCTTTTAGCATCATATAATCTTGCCACTTGCATTGCATCCTAGCAAGTAGGTAGTTTTTAAATTTTAATTTGTTTTGCTTGCTTTGGTCGTGTTGTCATCAATCACCAAAAAGGGGAAGATTGTAAGAAAAATAGACCCTAGGCCCATTTACTTTGGATTTTGGTGTTTAATGACTAACACAACCAAATTGGACTAATGAATTTGCAAGTGTTTGTTTTGTAGTTTAATAGGGTGCAACACGTGACTTGGACGAAGGCGACGTGATGATCCGATGATCAACACCATAAGCAAGACCTTAGGAGCACAAGAAAAGACCCAAGATATCAAGCAAAGTCCAAGCATGAAGATAGGAACCAAGCCGTACGCAAGATCGCGAAGAAACGAGCTCGCAGAGGCGACCGGACGCTGGACCGGACGCTGGAAGCACGACCGGACGCTCGTGGCAGATCGACCGGATGTAGGATAGCAGAGTCCGGTCGAGTACAGAGAGGTTCCAGAGTGGCAAAAATGCGACCGGACGCGTCCGGTGGCATGTGACCGAACACTGGCAGCATCCGATCAATTGATCGTGGCTCCAACGGTCGGGGCGATCGGACGCATCCGATCAGGACGAGTTCAGCATCCGGTCAGTAGCAGAAAAGCGGGATTTCGTCCCCAACGGCTACTTCCTCAGTGGGGCTTATAAATACAACCCCCAACCGGCCATTTAAGAAGTGTGGAGCTGAGGAAATATATCTAGGGTGTTGATACACCATTTTAGTAATCTCCACTTGTATAGTACTTAGTGTTTCATTAGATGATTAGCGTAGGTGCTTTGCGAAGTGCTTAGGTTGATTAGACCACCGCTTATGCACTTGCTCTAGGTTTAGGCCTAGTGTTTAGTGAGGTTTGCATACCTCTTACCACTCGGTGCTTGCGCGCATCATTGTTGTACATCGGAGGGGCTTGTAGTCTTGCGAGATCACACCAACCGCGTTTGTGGTGTGGCCGCCACCATGTACCGGAGGGAACAAGGCCCGCGGCGTTTCGGCCAAAAGCTTGTTAGTGAAGACGGCGGGGAGCATCCTAGAGAGGCTTGCCGGGAGGCACATCGGAGACCCACTTGCACGTGGGGAAGGCCCGAAGCTATCCACGGAGTTACCCGACCAGGAGCTTGGCCCTTGCGATGGATTCCTTGCGAGGGGTTCCAACGAGGACTAGGGGGAAGCTTGCGCGCTTCTCGATACCTCGGTAAAAATACCGGAGTTGTCAATGGGAGTTTGCATATCTCTACCTTGCTCTTTAGCTTCCGCATTTACATTGATTACTTACTCCTTTTGCGGTAGAGATAGCAACACATTAACAAAACCGTAGTTGCACATTTAGATCGTTTATCTTTTGCATAGGTTTTGCTAAGGATAGAAAAAGAGGCCATAGTTTAGAGTTAGAATTTTAAGTTGCCTAATTCACCCCTCCTCTTGGGCATCATGGTCCACTTCAGCGTGTGATGCCAATTAGCGCGTGAACCTCCAAGTGAGTGAATCGCCACAACGAGGAGTAGCTTGCCGGCAAGCAAGTGAACCTCGGTAACAAATCATTGTGTTCATCATTTGATTCTAAGGTGATTGGTCTTCATTGATATTGATTGGTTCACTCCTCGACACGGCGGTATAACTATCTTGCTCTCTCTCTTTATATTACCGCAAACTAGTTATCAAGCTCTTTAGTGTAGCTAGTTGTGAGAGCTTGTTAGTTTGGTTAGTGTGGCTCTTTAGTTAGTCTTTGAGAGCACACTAACTTAGTGTAGTGCCCTAGCTATTATGTGGTTAGAGATAATAGAAACTAAAATTGTGGTAGGTGGCTTGCATTTTTGGTAGGCTAGCACAACACTTGCTTCGCCTCATAATTATCTAACCGGTTTGTTAAGTGTTGTTGTACAAATTTTTAATAGGCTATTCACCCCTCTCTAGCCATTAGGACCTTTCAAGTGGTATCGGAGCCGAGGTCACCGTGATTTGAGGCTTAACAACCTTTGGTGTAAAAATGGCTCAAATCAACAACACCAAGAAGCCACCCCAATTTGATGGCACAAATTATCCGTATTGAAAATCAAAGATGACCACACATATCAAGTCAATCAATAGAAAAGTGTGGAAGGTGGTAGAAACCAAAATTGAGATTGGTGATCCAGATAATCCCACTGCGGCCGAAGAAGTACTTCTACAAAACAATGACATTGCTCTAAGTGCCATTCATGATGCAATTGATGAGAGAACATTTGAGCAAATCAAGAATATTGAAATGACTCATGAGGCTTGGAAGAAGTTGAAAGAATCATTTGAGGGCACTCAAGCCGTGAAGGGTGCAAAGGCATACATTCTCAAAGAGAAGTTTGCAAGCTTCAAGATGAATGAGGATGAGAGTGTGCCGGAGATGTTCCATAGGCTTCAAGTGCTTGTCAATGATCTCAAAGTACTTGGAGAAGAGGTGAAGGACAAGGATTTCTCCCACAAGTTCTTAAGATGTTTGCCTTCAAGATTTGGCACATT
Source organism: Miscanthus lutarioriparius (assembly GCA_904845875.1). Lineage (NCBI taxonomy): Eukaryota > Viridiplantae > Streptophyta > Magnoliopsida > Poales > Poaceae > Miscanthus > Miscanthus lutarioriparius. Next base: position 72,607,902 of record CAJGYO010000013.1, read on the forward strand.
GGTCACTATTCTAGTGAGGAGTGGTTTGGACACCATGACACCAAACCAAGTGTTGAGAGATATAATGACCGATGATACATATAGAGATGATGATGAGAAGGAAGAAAAGAAGGAGAAGAAAGATGAGAAGAAGAAGATCATGGCATTCAAGGCCACATCATCCAAGGACAAGGCAAAGCAAGATACATCAAGTGAAGATGATGGCTCATGGGAAGATGATGACGAGAAGATGGCTCTCTTTGTCAAGAAATTTGCCAAGTTCATGATGAAGAAAGGGTACCGTGCTAGAAGAAAGAAATCTTCATCCAAGAACAAGGAAGAGTCAAGAAGGTGCTTCAAATGTGGATGCAAAGATCATCTTGTTGCTCAATGTCCATACAATAGTGACAATGATGTTGACAACAAGAAGAACAAGAAGAAGGACAAGAAGGAAAAGAAAGAGAAGGACAAGATGACCTTCAAGAAGAAGAGTGGTTCATATGTGGTCACTTGGGATAGTGATGCTTCTTCAAGTGATGATGATGATAGTGATGATGACAAGACCACCAAGAAGAAGGCACTTGCAAGCATTGCTATCAATGAGAAGCCTTCTCTCTTCGACACTCCATCATGCTTCATGGCTAAGGCCACTAAGGTACAAATTTGTGATGATAGAAGTGATGAGGAACATGATAATGAAAACAAAAATGAAAGTGATAGTGATGATGATGAACCTACTACGGATGAACTATTTAACATGCTAGAAGATGCTAAAGAACACTTTGACATCAAAAGAAGGGAATGCAAAAGCTTGCGTAAGGAACTAAAAGCCCTTAAGCAAGCCTTTGATGAGCTCAATGCATCTCATGAGAGGCTAGAGAAAGCCCATGAGAAGCTTGGCAAGGATCACAAAAAGCTTGAAAAGGCTCATTCCTCTTTGCTTGATAAGCAAAATAAAAAGAAGCATGTTGAAACTTGCAATGTAGGCTTAACTTGTGATATAATTGAAGAATCATTATCTATGCTATCATTGTTGCTCCCACTAATCCTTCTTGTTACTTCCACCTGATCTAGTAGTGATGGTCTCACTTGTGATACCTCACTAATGGTTGAGAATGAGAATCTCAAGAAGGAGGTCAATAAGCTCACTCACACTTTGGCTAAGGCCTATGGTGGTGAGGACCGCTTGCTTATGTGCTTGGGTAGCCAAAGAGCTTCTCTTTACAAAGAGGGATTGGGCTATACCCCCAAGAAAGGCAAGACGGCTTTTGCTCCTCACAAGACTAGTTTTGTGAAGAACAATGGTCAGTTTTGCACTAGTTGCAAGCAAGTTGGTCATAAAGAGCATGAATGCAAAAATAAGAGCAAAAATACTAATGTATCATCAATTAAGCTTGATTCTTTCTATATGCTTGCCAAGGGTGCAAATGGTGTAAAGGCTAAGTTCATTGGTAAACCATGGATGGGCTCAAAGAAGAAAGCCCTTTGGGTACCAAAGAGATTAGTGACTAACCTTCAAGGACCCAAGCAAGTTTGGGTACCTAAAAAGAATTGATCTTCTTTTGTAGGTCAATTACAAAGTCGGAGTAAGGCATTGGGTTCTTGATAGTGGGTGCACTCAACACATGACCGGTGATGCAAAAATGTTCAACCCAATCAACACCAATGACAATGATTGTTATGATAGTATCACATTTGGTGACAATGGCAAAGGCAAGATCAAAGGGCTTGGTAAGATTGCAATATTCAATGACATGAGTATTTCCAATGTGTTGCTAGTAGAGAGTTTGAATTTCAACTTGCTATCCGTGGCTCAATTATGTGATCTTGGATTCAAATGCATATTTGGGGTAGATGATGTAGAGATCATAAGTGTAGATGGCTCTAATTTGATCTTCAAAGGGTTTAGATATGAGAATCTATACTTGGTTGATTTCAATGCTAGTGAAGCTAAATTATCTATATGCTTATTCACTAAGTCTAGCATGGGTTGGTTATGGCATAGAAGGCTTGGTCATGTTGGAATGAAACAATTGAATAGATTGATTAAGCATGACTTGGTTAGAGGCTTGAAAGATGTTGTGTTTAAAAAGGATAAGCTTTGTAGCTCTTGTCAAGCTGAAAAACAAGTTGGAAACACCCTTCCTAAGAAAAGCATGATGAGCACTAGTAAATCATTTGAGTTATTGCACATGGATTTGTTTAGGCCAACACAATACACTAGCATTGGTGGAAATAAATATGGCTTTGTGATAGTGGATGATTATACTAGATACACATGGATATTCTTTCTAGTGGACAAAAGTGATGTGTTTGCAACATTCAAATCATTTGTCAAGGGCATTCACAATGAGTTGTGCAAACTAGATCAAGATTGGCTTCATTTTGTGAGCATTTCTTATTTATGTCATCTATTGAACTAAAGAAGATAGATGAAGCATTGAAGGATGTTGATTGGGTAAATGCTATGCATGAAGAGTTGAATAACTTCACAAGAAATCAAGTATGGGAATTAGTAGAGAGTCCAAAGGGACACAATGTGATTACAACCAAATGGGTCTTTAGAAACAAGCAAGATCAAGATGGGATAGTAGTAAGGAACAAAGCAAGATTGGTAGTACAAGGATATACACAAGTTGAAGGTCTTGACTTTGGAGAAACATATGCCCTGGTTGCTAGATTAGAAGCAATTAGAATCTTGCTAGCCTATGCTTGTGCCCACAACATCAAACTCTATCAAATGGATGTTAAGAGTGCATTTCTCAATGGTTATATCAATGAAGAAGTATATGTTGAGCAACCTCCTAGTTTTGAAGATGACAAGAAGCCCGGCCATGTGTACAAGTTGAAGAAGGCATTGTATGAGTTGAAGCAAGCACCTAGAGCATGGTATGAGAGATTGAGGGACTTCCTACTCTCTAAAGGGTTCACAATAGGCAAGGTTGACACCACTCTTTTCATCAAGAAGATTGGAAAAGATCTATTTGTATTGAAAATCTATGTTGATGACATCATATTTGGATCAACCAATCAAAACTTTTGTGATGAGTTTGGAAAGATGATGGCTAATGAGTTTGAGATGTCCATGATTGGAGAGTTAAGTTACTTCCTTGGTCTTCAAATCAAGCAATTGAAGAATGGTACTTTTGTGAGTCAAGGCAAGTATATCAAGGACATGATCAAGAAGTTTGGCATGAGTGATAGTAAAGCCATTAGCACACCAATGAGAGCAAATGGCAACTTGGATAGTGATGCAAGTGGCAATATGGTGGATCAAAAATTATATCGGTCTATGATTGGAAGCCTACTCTATGTGAACGCATCAAGACCGGATGTCATGTTTAGTGTATGCATGTGTGTAAGATTTCAATCCTCACCAAGAGAAAGTTATTTGAAGGCTACAAAGAGAATATTAAGGTACTTGAAGCAAACACAAAATGTTGGTTTGTGGTATCCCAAAGGAGCAAAGTTTGAGTTAGTTGGTTACTCTGACTCGGATTATGCGAGATGCAAGGTTGAAAGGAAGAGCACCTCGGGCACATGTCAATTATTGGGAAGATCACTTGTTTCATGGTCATCAAAGAAGCAAAATAGTGTTGCACTATCAACCGCCGAAGCCGAATACATATCCGCCGTTAGTTGTTGTGCACAAATACTTTGGATGAAGGCCACCTTGAGTGACTTTGGAATTAAATTCAAGAAAGTGCCATTGCTATGTGACAATGAGAGTGCAATTAAGTTAACCAACAATCTGGTTCAACATGCAAGAACAAAGCACATTGATGTCCACCACCATTTCATAAGAGATCACCAACAAAAAGGGGACATTTGCATTGAGAGTGTAGGCACCGAAGATTAACTTGCCGATATATTCACCAAGCCATTGGATGAGAAAAGGTTTTGCAAGCTAAGGAATGAGTTGAACATATTGGATTTCTCAAATATGTGTTGATGCACCCCCCACTTATATGACATGCCTCTCCTTCGAGCAATCCAAGGTAAAAGTTGATTGGCACGGCATACATCTTTGCTAAGGACATGTTTAGTGCATCTAGACATTTTTCACATTTAAATAGGCTAATTCATGAAAATCAAATGAATTTGATGATTGTATGGTACCACTATTGCTTCTATGCTTATTTTGATCTAGTGGTAGCATATGACATGTTTGCGGGCTTGTAAACCTAGTGTTTAATCTAGAAAATAAGCTCTAAGTGTTTAACTCAACATGGTACAAGATAACCCATATTTGGAGGTGTGAAGAAGCTTGTCCTTGGATCAAACCGAGTTTAATATCTTTGGCAAATGATCTAGATTGGATCAAATTTGGGAAAATAATCCTCACCCCATTGATTGACATTGATAATATCAACCTATCTACATTTTGAACCTTTGTGGTCATTGATGACAAAGGGGGAGAAAAACAAAGACATTAGTGTTATGGGGAGAAAAACAAAGATAGTAAAAAGACAACAAAGGGAGAGACTTTGACATAGGGGGAGATATATGATAAAGGAAGGGGATCAATTAAAATTTTGAGCACACAAGTAGGGGGAGCAAGCTCATGAACTTGTATGGTGCATTTGAATGTGCATTTCATATGTTTGCTTGCATGGCACATGTTTTAAATTTCAATATCCATGCTTGTGTGGTGTGTGCTAGTTGTAGATTTGAATGATGAAATGAAAATCTAGCATGCATAGGTTATCTAGTGATTTCATTTTCCAGGTATTTCAAAGTGGTATCGAGCTAACCATGGTGCTAAGGATGGTATAATGGTGCACTCCGATTAGTATCACGCTTTAAAGGTCCATCTTGTATACCTTAGCATCATTTGGTAGACATTGTCTCCTATATTTCCTATCTAAGCATATGTGCAAGCTTCAATCCAAACTCTTAGCACATATGTAGGGGGAGCAATTGCTACCATGTGGAGTTCATGAAACTTGTCCATATCCTTTTACACATAGTAAATATGCTTGGACAAGCAACATGGATTCAATTGAATTTCAATTCATATCTTTGTGAATGGGTTGTCATCAATTACCAAAAAGGGGGAGATTGAAAGCTCTAGTTTGGTTTTGGTGAATTGATGAAACCCTAAGTGCTAACCTAGTTTATCAAGTGATCATGAAATAGGTAGCACATTCCAAGTGGTGAAGCAAATGAAGATCATGACATGATGATGGTGATGCCATGGTGATGATCAAGTGCTTGGACTTGAAAAGAAGAAAGAGAAAAACAAAAGGCTCAAGGCAAAGGTATAAATGGCAGGAGCCATTTTGTTTTGGTGATCGAGACACTTAGTGAGTGTGATCACATTTAGGATCGATAATCGTACTATTAAGAGAGGTGAAACTCGTATCGAAATGCGGTTATCAAAGTACCACTAGATGCTCTAACTCATTGCATATGCATTTAGGATCTAGTGGAGTGCTAACACCCTTGAAAATGTTTGTGAAAATATGCTAACACATGTGCACAAGGTGATACACTTGGTGGTTGGCACATTTGAGCAAGGGTGAAGAAGATAGAATTGAAAAGGAGTTAGTCACGCTGGTCACGCAGTGACCGGATGCTGGTCTCAGTGGGACCGATGCGTCCGGTCAATGATACAGCAAAGACGCTGGCGTCGGTCTTCGACCGAACGCTGATAGGGTGCGTCCTGTCCTGCTAACATGGCAGCACATAGGGGAGTCGCCGTGTGACCGGACACTGGGTGTGTCCGGTCGAGCATGACCGGACGCGTCCGGTCGTGAAAAGTCATCCCTGGATGCTTACTAGAAACAACTGGACGCTGGGGTTCAGCGTCCGGTCACTTTGAGCTGTTGCGTCTGGTCATCACTTAACCGTTAGGATCTGGCGCTCAGTATTTGGAGAGAGGGGACACGTGGCGTCCATCGCCCGATCGAACGCTGGGGTCCAGCGTCCGGTCGATATGACCCGAGCGTCCGGTCACCCCGTGTTGTGCCCAGTGAAGGGGTACAACGGCTCTATTTCGTAGGGGCTTCTATTTAAGCCCCATGGCCAACTCAAGCTCACTCTCTTGAGCATCATTGACATAGCAACCTTGTGAGCTTAGCCAAAGCCCTTCCACTCATCTCCATCATTGATTCATCATCTTTGTGAGATTAGGAGAGAATCCAAATGCATTGCTTGAGTGTTTGCATCTAGAGGCACTTGTTGTTCATGTTTCGCTGTGGGATTCGCTTGTTACTCTTGATGGTTGCTGCCACCTAGACGGCTTAGAGCAGCGAGGATCGTCGAGCGGAGGGTGGTGATTGTCTCCGGCTCCGATCGTGGTGATTATGAGGGGTTCTTGACCCTTCCCCGGCGGAGAGCCAAAAGGTACTCTAGTGAATTGCTCGTGGCTTGTGTGATCCTCATCTTGTGTTGGTTGTGCAACACCCTATTGAGGGTTTGGTGTGTGATGCCAATTAGCGCGTGAACCTCCAAGTGAGTGAATCGTCACAACGAAGAGTAGCTTGCCGGCAAGCAAGTGAATCTCGGTAAAAAATCATTGTGTTCATCATTTGATTCCGAGGTGATTGGTCTTCATTGATATTGATTGGTTCACTCCTCGACACAGCGGTATAACTATCTTGCTCTCTCTCTTTACATTACCGCAAACTAGTTATCAAGCTCTTTAGTGTAGCTAGTTGTGAGAGCTTGTCAGTTTGGTTAGTGTGACTCTTTAGTTAGTCTTTGAGAGCACACTAACTTAGTGTAGTGCCCTAGCTATTGTGTGGTTAGAGACAATAGAAACTAAAATTGTGGTAGGTGGCTTGCATTTTTGGTAGGCTAGCGCAACACTTGCTTCGCCTCATAATTATCTAACCGGTTTGTTAAGTGTTGTTGTAGAAATTTTTAATAGGCTATTCACCCCCCTCTATTAGGACCTTTCAACCTTTAATCCTGGTTTTTAATAGCAACCGGGATTAAATGTGACCTTTACTCCCACTTTTTTGGTTCCACCTACCACCGATCACCACTGCTCCCACCTACCACTGCTCCCACCCACCACCTTTGCTCACGCTTATAAATCGGCCACCGCGCACGCGAGATTGATCTCCACAGCAGGGCTATGTGGGAGCGAGCTGAGAAAGACCACTTTGTTATTGTTTGCCCAATTCAATCCTGTGTCCACATATATGGCCTCTTTGTGGGAGAAAACCTTCCACATGCAAATTTTATTATGTGTAGTCAGCAATGATGCACACAAGGGTACTAAAAGAATGTTTCTGAAGATAGAGCCACGCCGAAGCTTGGTGACGCTGGGTGTGATGCCCGTGCAACGTAATTGTTGCATAGGCTACCCGCAAGGTTGATGGATCCATCCGATCCTGTGTGCTCTGGACTACCTGTGGACTGTATATCCATCCAAGGCATGAACAGACATTCAAGGCATGAATGTTCTGTCTGTTCGGAGAGGCATAGGTTCATCAGAGCTAGCGCAACCATCCTTCGTCTCCAGAAGGCGTAGTTTGTCAACCATCTCCGACATCCTCTGACACCTATTTGACCCTAGCTGGGTTCTAGACGAATGTTTCTGAGAAGGTTATTTTATAATATGCTTGTACACGTCGATTGTAACATTGAACTATTCAGAAAAAAGGTCTTTGTTATCGTATATGTATTTTTATTGTAAGGTCTTTGTTATCGTAAATGTAATTTTATTGTTAGGTCTTTGTTATGTACCCTAAATATTTATTCTAAGGTTTTCTATGATGTTTATTGTTTTCGACGTTGCATGCGCCTCAAACTTGTAATTATAATTTATAATTTGCAGCATGTTATTAAACATTTAAAGGATGAAATAAAAAAATTACCTATTGTATATGAAAGCCTATTTATAGCATGTGATAAACACTAAGTTATATGAATTTAGACGAAGCCATCAATTTGTTTTGTAATTTTTGGAGCTATATTTTTTACTACGCAATTATCAATTGTCTGTCTATTTATTTAAAAGTGTATAAAAAGAACTGTTGTCTGGGCGGGAAATGAAACGGCCGTGTAGGCTGCACTTTGGTTGCGCGCCAAAAGTGACCTTTAGTCCCGGATTCAGCTACGAACCGCGACTAAAGGGACCTTTAGTCCCGGTTTGTAGCGCAAAACGAGACTAAAGGTCACTTTTCATGACACACCAAAAGTGACCTTTAGTCCCGGTTTGTGCCCCCAACCGGGACTAAAGGTCACTTTAGTTCCGTTCGTGGCTGAACCCGGGACTAAAGGTGTGCGTCTTATATATGTTGGGGTGCCATCTCTTCTTCCTCGATCTGTTTCTTTTTGCCCGCCGACGAGAGCGCCTCTCGCCACCCTTCATCCCCGCCGGCCTCGCCTCATCATGCCGCGACCCCCCGGCCCCCATCGTGCGCGTGCAGCCGTTCTCCGCCTTCGTCCCCGCCGGATCTAGCCACGCAAGCCTCGTTGATTTCTGGTCGGCCGCTTCAATCCCCGGTCGTGCTTGCCACCCACGCCGGGCCCCTGGCCGGCCTCGCCCTCGTCTCCGACGCGCCTCCCTTCCTCGACACCGGTCGCCGTCGTCCCTACGCCGTCCCCACCCCTGTGCCCGGCCTTCCTACTGTGAAGCCGCGCCGCCACCGCAAGGTCATGCCGAGAACGACCACCGAGAAGTCCCTCGCTCGACGCCGTCGTCCTCGCCCCGCCCCGATCCGTATTTTGGTGATATGAATTTTGTTATATGAAAAATATTGATTTCAATGACTTTAGTAATATGCATTTTGGTGTATGAAAAATATTGACTATATATATGAATTTTGATATATAGAGTTTAGTGATGTGAATTTTGATATATAGAATTTAGTGATATGCATTTTTTTGTATGAAAAATGTTGACTCCAGTGATATATATGAATTTTGATATATATGGTTTAGTGATGTGAATTTTGATATATAGACTTTAGTGATATGTATTTTTTTGTATGAAAAATATTGACTCCAGTGATATGAATTTTGATATATTGACTTTAGTGAGAAGAGATGGCCGGACGTCTCCCTTCGTCGGAAGTAATAGGTTTTGGCGGCTATGTAAGTAGTATGAGATTCGATCCAATAGTGCCGAATGTACGGGGCAATCATCTAAACATAGTAAGCAACAATATATGTTTTCAATAAATTAATATGTTTTAAATACGCTTGTACAGATATAGTTTCTGATATGTATATATATATATATATGTGTGATTTTTAAATGTATCAAAAGTAATTGACCCGATCATTTAGTTTCAAGACACACTCTCAATTTTCGGGGTTGACAATGTCAATGTTGAGAGCTTTCAAGTAGATAATGGATGACTCATCCAATGTCGAATTGGATTTTCCATCGCTGCTAGAAGGTGGCGTAGACGTGAGGTTGTACAAATCTTAGAGACCGGAACGAAGGCACCCCACAAGATTATGGCAGAAAAATATGCTGTCCAGGCATGCTTAAGGACGCTTGCTAATATGGGATACAGCCTGCCTACATTTTCCTTCGTGAAGATAGATGCTATAAATGCGGACCTCTTTCATGACGTTTCGGGCTTTTGTGCATCGATTGCTCGAAACAACCTTAATGACGTGGTAAACTCGAAATCGATCTCATAGCATAATTATATCCAGATTTAATGTTATGTCAATTTGGTTGGTTCTCATACATTTTTTCTGTGAACACTTACAGGTCGAGGACTATCATTTAACCTATGCAGGTTGCAGCTTTGAAGCCATTCTATACTAGATTTTGGATCAATTGGGCTATGATTGGCAATATGCCTGAAAGGCCAACACTCACTACACAAGGATTTCAGGATAAGCTGCTTGTGACTAAGAAGGGATCTGACGACGCAGCCACTTCTCGACCACCGCTAATCGTCGTTAGTAGACCCTGTGCTCGTACTTGTGAAGCAAGAGAGAGTGCACTACTTAATGCGTTGCTCTATATCGATGGTATTATATCTTGCTGCATCGGTGACCTACACTACGCCGACTTCATAATACGACAAAGTCGTACTTGGCAATGAACTTATGTTTGCATGTACTTTGGTGTGTACTTGAACATCTAGCTAGTTTGTATTGACTTGGTCTAAATTATTATGGTTTGTATTAACTTGATGAATGATAATGATCTCATTTTAATATACAAGCTCTTGTTAATTAGTTTCATTCTTATTTATGGACGTACCATAGTAGCATATAATAAGTATACAAAAAGCTATTTAAAATGAAAACAAATAGAATGGAAAAGAAACCATAAAAGAAAAGAACAGAAAAAGAAAAAAAACATTTAGTGCCGGTTGGTTATACCAACCGGGACTAAAGGTGCCCATCCCGCTAACCGGGACTAAAGGTGTTCGCCCCAGAGATCAGGCTGGAGCGGGACGAGCACCTTTAGTCCCGGTTGTTATAACCAACCGGGACTATATGTTCCTATTTACTCTGGGTTGCCTGACCCGGAACTAAAGGGCGTGTCTTTAGTCCCGGATTCACAGTCCCGGTTGAAAAAATAGAACAGCGGTTTCCCAACCAGGATTGCAGACCGTATCTGCACCGGTGATCCTAGCCACGTACGTCCACGTGTATATTTGTGAGGGTAGGTGGTACTTGGGCAAAATTGGGCTCCTTGATCGGTGACGATGATCAGTAAGCATCAATAGGTGGACAGAAAATGATGAAAGCAAACCCGACCCAGATGGTCAGACCTGAACAGATGCACTGCCTGCCTCGGAGCTGCATATATGGGATCGTTGGCCAAAGAAAAAGAAGGGAACCATAGTACCATACCCAGACCCAAACCCAAATCCAAACCTGAACCTGAAATTGTTTGTTTCCAATACGCAGAGTAAGAGCGATCGCGACAGAGAGCAGAGCTAGGCTATCAAAGACAAGAATGAGCCTACATTAGTACGTTCAGCAAGCTAAACACATATATAGCGAAAAACAATCAAGAGCAACATATATTTTGGTCACATATTTTATATTCCCTAGCTCCTTGATCGGTGACGGCGAGCAGCATCAACAGGTGTGGTGGACAGAAAATTAAATAAGAATGAAAGCAAACCAGACCCAGATGGCCAGAGACCTGAAGCACCATGCACTGCCTGACTCCGATCGGAGCTGCAATTGTTGTTTCCAATACGCAGAAAGAAGGGAACCATATACCCAGAACCAAAACTGAACCTGAAATTGTTGTTTCCAATACGCAGAGTAAGAACAACAGAAAGTGTAGAGCTAGGCCACCAAAGGCAGCAGGAATGAGGTTACATTACTACGTTCAGCAAGTTAACACATGGCGAAAGCAATCTAGAGCACTATACATCCATATCTCTGCTCATCACAAATTATATTTTGGTCACATATATATTTAGAGATCAAAGTAGAAAGGAAAGCTCACCTGTGACACGTGGACGCTATGCATTGATAAGTTATATAGCACGTGAAGTAGGGATTATGGTTCGCCTATGTTTTGTCTAATGTCACATTTCTCTAATTTTAATAAAGTTTTTAGGTTGGGTAGTAAAGTGCATTTTCCAACCTCCAACTTACACGGTAGTATGCTTTTCAACCTTGAACAATAAAACTGGGTAATAGACGCCCTTCAACTATTAAAACTAGACAAATTTCCATTTACTGGTTTCAAAGGTGATTTTCTATTTTATACAAACAATAAAAATCTAGTTTACTTTCTAAAAATACATAAATAATTTATTCTAAATTAGAAAAACATTAAACTAGTACCAATTTTTTTTCTAAAAAAATATCTACCTATTTATGATCTATTGGCATTGAATTGGCCACTAATACCAAATCAGACTAGTATTGGAAATGAGCTACAATACCAAATCACATGTTTGGATGTAGATGAAATTGCTATTTGAAATCTAGGGACATGGAAAATACCAAATCATGTTTGGCTGTACATCTCATTAAATTGGGAATGCGTCTCCTTCGACGGGATGCGTGAGGAGGTACGACGGTATTGTGACATGGTTGGTAGCTAGAGGAGACATGGTGCTAAGGTTGGTAACTAGACCAAATCGATTCACTACGTGAAAAACGGTTTGTAGCAACGGGATAAATTTTTTGTAGGGGCGGCTGGTGATGGAGCCGCCCCTACAGTGGCGTGCTCGGGAGCCCAGAGACCAGCCGCCCCTACAAATGGAACAGCAGGGGCGGCTGGTGATACGAGCCGCCCCTACAAATGGGTCTGATTTGTAGGGGCAGCTCAATCACCAGCCGCCCCTGGTGTTGCGATTTGTAGGGGCGGCTCAATCACCAGCCGCCCCAACAAATGCTGCCGCCGGAACCCAAACCTAGACTTGGGCCTCACTTTTGCTGGTAGGCCACTGAAACCCGCAGGCCTGTTAAGCCTATCAACGATCTAAGCCCTCGATCTGAATCGAACGGCCGAAGTTCGTCCAACCAGCGACAAAACTACCCATCGGACATCCGAAACCCTAGGGTTTCATTCTCACTTATCCATCCGACGCCGCACTCTCTCTCATCCGACGGCGCTTAGATCCATGGGCCGCTACTACATCCACGCCGAGAGCCCCGGCGTGGAGGCCGCCTGCATGCTCCTCCTTGAGCTCTACGTGCACGTCGGGTGCCCGCGCCTCCGGGGACAGGGGAGGGAGGGGGCGGAGCTGCTGCTGCGGCAGGAGGCCCGCGCTGACGGGGCGCAGCCGCCTCCTACGCGTCAGCAGCGGTGGGGTCGGCGATGCGGCCGGCGCTGCGGGCGCCCACGGCCTCGCTCTCTTCATGGCTGCCTTTGGGGTGCCGGTCAAGTTCCCTGTGCAGGAGCTCTACGACCTTGTAGACGCTGCCGACGTCTCCGTCTACGTGGAGGTGCTCAAGACCTCCACACTCTTTGTCAGGAAGATGCGGGGTGAGAAAAATGAAATCTACTTCCCTCTTCTTCCCCTGAACCCTGATGACATTCAAGCGTTTCAGATTTTCCATGTTCCAATTCAGATTTCAGATCCTTTCAGTGCGTCTGTCATGCGGCGACGGATCTAGGGTGGTGGTGTCCCCCGTGGCATCTTTATGCCCCAATGTTTTAAATCTCCCGCTATAGCTACCGCTATAGCCTTTTAAGACAGGGTGTCGCTATTTGTGTTCATGTATAATTTAGCCGCTATATCCCGCTATAGCCCGATTTAACTCCGCTATTAGCTGATTTAGAGGTATACCGCTAAACACGTTAGCCCGCTATTTAAAACTATGTTATGCCCTCTCCCGGTCTCCTCCTTAAACCCTAGCCGCCAGTATCGTGCTGAAGCTGAACTGCTGATCCGTCTTCCAAGCTCTGGTAAGTCTCTCAGTTATCCTTTGTGCCTGGTACAGTTGATATGGGCGTTGTGAGCCTGAGACATCATAGGCGTGGGCTTGTGAAGCGGGATTCGATGGGGTTTGCGCCTCCGTCCATGGATCGGTGGATCCTATTGGGGAGTTTTGTGCCGTTTCTTTGGTCTTGGCTGGACTCTTGCCGCTGTTGCACGGCCGGCTGCAGCTGGCTTCTGGGCGGCCCCGTTGTTGCGTATTCTTTTGCCTCTGCTTGTATTGAAAGCAAGTAAGGTTCACAAGTCCTTGTTCAAGTAAGGATGATTGTTTCGGTGAGATTTTAGGGGCCCTGTTAATGATTGGAAAATTGATGGAAGTTTCTACGGTGAGATGTAGTTTGTTCATGGACCAAACGATAAGAGAGTAGCAATTTGGGAATATTAGAGAAATTTCTTTGTAGTTAGGATTGTATAAGAAAACGCAAGGCTTTCGTGCAGAGGTGCCTGTTGTGATCTGGTTTGGTGGTTGCTGCTTCTTTCTTTCTCAGTCCTATCGCTGTTCATGACCGTGTCCAGCGATAGGAATATGATTCATCTTTGTTTTGCATCCTTGTGTAAGCACTAAGCACTATGTGTTTGTTCTGTTCTTTGTACGTCATTGCATCTAATAGTTAATACTAGTACCAGACTGGATAAAAAAAAAACTTCAGTACCCCCTCTGCAGGGTCTCCTGCTTTTGTTTGCTGCGATTCTTGTTATTATTGGGAGTAATTCCTCTTTATTCTCGTTGGATTTATCAGGTATCATTCCTCTGCGCTGATTCAAGATGTATCTCCAGTACTACATCAACGAGAAAGGGGACAAGGTCTACACCACCAAGGTTTGTGTATGAGCTTGCACTTAAGTTTCTCTGAATGGCTGATGATTTTGGGTGTTACTTGTTAGCCTCTGCTAATTTGGGTGTCTGTGTTCTTGCTTTGCAGAAGGAGTCGCCTCTTGGGGTGCCGACGCAGTCTGCTCACCCAGGTACACTGCCTTTGTTCACTGGAGTTACCTTTGCTGCTTCTGTTATAATTTGCCTGTCAAGATATGATAGTTGGATAGTTTTCTTTTGTTGGCTATAAGGATGCAGAGTCATGGTTGTCTAATTATGAGCAGTTGGCATGTTTCTAGACCCCCTGACCGATTTGTGTCATTCATCCAATAGTATGTTGTATCTTCAATTTCTTCTGCGTTTAGATTCTGGATATTTTGAGCAGACAAATAAAAAATTGCTTGCGCAACATTTAAGAATGGAGTTAAGAGTACCGGTACCTATCAAAGCTACAGATCATTCTTTCTTTTCCTGTGACAATTCCCTGTGCTTTATATGATCAATATGAACTCACTAGGCATTCGCATAATATAGAGTTCTAGTCAATCATGAATGGCTTTACCATGAGCACTGTCTGCCAGGTTAAAGCATCATTCTGTTGTATCATTGGACTAGATGTAAATAGACTGTAGAGAGATAGAAGCTATCGTACTTTACCTGAGGCGAACACTTGCATTGTGGATGTATAGGACCAAACAAAGATGTAACCTGCAGAACTGAAACATGTGGAATTCATTCTTTTTTATGGTTGCATTTGTGGTTTTGATTGTTTAATAATTTGGGTGACCATGGACCTCGCATCATGATTTACTAAAATATTTCCTTGTGGTGCAGCTCGCTTCTCACCAGATGACAAGTACTCTCGCCAGCGGTTCCTAATGAAGAAGAGATTTGGACTTCTGCCAACTCAGCAGCCAGCACCGAATTACCGAAGCTTCAACTGTCCAACCATGCATGTTCAGTTCGTGTCACGGCTTGTTGGTTGGAATGTTGAATGGGTATTAAGAACATAAATCAAACACTGCTAGGCACTACTATGGCATCTCTCCAGCTTTTGTTTGCTGCGATTCTTGTTATTATTGGGAGTAATTCCTCTTTATTCTCGTTGGATTTATCAGGTATCATTCCTCTGCGCTGATTCAAGATGTATCTCCAGTACTACATCAACGAGAAAGGGGACAAGATCTACACCACCAAGGTTTGTGTATGAGCTTGCACTTAAATTTCTCTGAATGGCTGATGATTTTGGGTGTTACTTGTTAGCCTCTGCTAATTTGGGTGTCTGTGTTCTTGCTTTGCAGAAGGAGTCGCCTCTTGGGGTGCCAACGCAGTCTGCTCACCCAGGTACACCGCCTTTGTTCACTGGAGTTACTTTTGTTTCTGCTGTTATAACTTGCCTGTCAAGATATAATAGTTGGATAGTTTTCTTTTGTTGGGTATAAGGAGTCATGGTTGTCTAATTATGAGCGGTTGGCATGTTTGTAGACTTGGACCCCTACAAATGCTGCTGTTTATGCAGGTGGAGACAATTAGGCTTACTGAGTCATTGTCTTGTACATTCTCAAGAATTGCTGCGGTGTCTTGTTCTCTCTTGTGTTACTTGCATCGAGCGAAGATTGGTTTTCACAATACTTTTCATATACCTATGTGCAGTCTCATAGTTTAAATGAACAGCAAGCACAATGATTTGCACCGTGTATTGTCATGGAATATTTGTTATAATCTGGTATAAATAAATGTTCTGGTCGAATTTGAATTATAAATTTAATTTTTTTGGCGAAAAAATAATTTGTAGGGGCGGTTGGTACTGTAGCCGCCCCTACAAATCGATTTGTAGGGGCGGCTGGTGTTCTCAGACCGCCCCTATAAATCAATTTGTAGGGGCGGCTACAGTACCAACCGCTCCTACAAAATGATTTGTAGGGGCGGCTGGTAACACCAACCGCCTCTACAAATGCATGATTTGTAGAGACCCTTGCATAGGGGTGGCTGGCCGAACTACCCCTACAAATGCTTATTAGCCGCCCCTAAAAACCATATCTGACGTAGTGATTGTTACGTCTACCTGAGAGAAGATCGAAACCCCGTCCCTGTCATTACGCATATACAGGATTGTAAGCTAGGTCGATCGAGCTTCATACACATTTCTCAGATACACACGAGATACATACTCAGAACCACCGATCCCAGCTCAAACGATATGCATGTAATATATAGATTACATGTCTCATCATTGTAGCGTGAACATTTTACAAACTAAACTGAACAAACCATATAAAGGATTGCATGTGTCTCGTGTAGCAATTTCTGTTTCGCCGTGCCGGGGCCGGGGCCGGGAGGCGGGAAGTGGAGCCAGAGCGCGCCTTTGGCGCTCTTTCCCTTTGGTATGTGCAGAACGCCTGGCATCATACATGGACCGAATTCCTCGCCGCCGCGTTCTGCGCTATCACCGCATGACTCACGGCCTCACATCACACGGGCCTCGAAGACGAACTCGAGGTCCTCGTCTCGACGGTTCGGCCCATGTATGGATGGCCCCTGCCTCCTCTCGGAAGGAAACTGCACTTGCTTGAGCTAGCCCAAATTACCGGTCTATAACTGCTTTGGCCCAAACAGAGCAGGGTATCGCCGTATCCCATGGTCCACTGCTCGGACTGCTGGATGTCGTCACGGCGGTAACTGGGCTGGGCCGGAAGAAGAAGAACAAGAGGGGTGATTATATTGCGCAAAATCTAATAAGCGACTGGTCGCGCCCGAGCTCGAGCGAGCGACGTGGGCCTCGTGCGGCCGGTCCACCGGTCCTCTCCGCCCCCCACCCCACCCTCACAGCCAGCTTTGGAGATGACGACCGCGCCCGCGCCCGCGGCTAGGGTTCCGGCGAGGAGGTCGCTGGCGGCTCTAGAAGGAGGTTCGGGGGGAGGCGGCCGCGACACGGCAGTGGTGGCAGGTTGATGGCGACGCGGTAGGGGATAACCGGTTGGGAAGGGCAGGCGGCGGGGGCGGCGCGGCAAAGCCCGCCGGCGAGGAAGAAGAGAGGGCGGGGTCGACGAGGCGGGGGCAGATGGTGGGCGGGCCGGCCGGCAACGAGGCAGCCACGGCCAGGGGCGGCGGGGGAGGAGGCGGGGGTGGAGGGAGGAAGGGCATGTGGCGCCTGGAGGAAGAAGGCGCGCGGAGCCGGGGTCGCGCGCTCCCGCAGCGTGCGACGGGTCGCGGCTTAACGCGGTCCATTATATTGCTGTTGAAGAAAAGGGGAGAGCGCTGAAGAAGGTGTAAATTGAATGGTTATTTGGATTGGTACCATTACAATTCTCAGAATTTTGAGATGTACCATTAAAATTCGTCTATTTTGAGATCTACCATTATAATTCATCGTTTCACTGAGTTTCACCATTCTCTACGTCTTCCAGCTGCTTGGGCCCACTGGCAGTCGTATGCGCACTGTTCTCTTTTATGTATGGACGATTTTGCCCCCGTCCGAAGATGAAGAGCCATGCGCTGCGCCCGTGGCCCCATCTCTCAGTCCCTTCTCCTCCTCGCGCTCACTCTGTCTCTCACTCGTCCTCCCAATGCGGCGACGGCGGGGACCTGAACCCTAACCCTAGCCATCGGCGTCCTGGACCCCGCGCCCGAGTTAGCTGCCACCGGTGTTCCCTTGCTTCCAAGGCCTCAATCTGCAACTCAGAGCAGATGAAGCCGCAGGTAGTATGATCACCCTGCACACAAAAAAGCATCAATCAGAGTAGCATCAAGAGACACAGTGAGGTCAACAATGTCAAGAATCCTAACCTTAATGTTGTACGGGCACATGAGAAACCACTGACCCTTTGTCGCCGACTGCTTGCTCTGGATCCGGACCAAAGCAACATGGCAATAAGGGCACTCCCTTCTGCCGCTGCCCGTCGCGCTCGAGCCCGTCGAAGGTACCTTCATCGGGCTTCCAGTCCACTGCCCGGCCATGGCTCCAATCGTCCGGGATCTGGGAGGACAGCTCGAGCGCGGGCACGGGCTCCAGGACACCGGCGGCGGCGGCTGACTCGGGCGCGGGCGCGGGCTCTAGGACGCCAGCGGCTAGGGTTAGGGTTCGGGTCCCCGCCGTCGCCGCATCGGGAGGACGAGTGAGAGACAGAGTGAGCGCGAGGAGGAGAATGGACTGAGAGATGGGACCACGGGCGCAGCGCATGGCTCTTTCATCTTCGGACGGGGGCAAAATCGTCCATACAGAAAAGAGAACAGTGTGCATACGACTGCTAGTGAGCCCAAGCAACTGGAAGACGTAGAGAATGGCGAAACTCAGTGAAACGATGAATTATAATGGTAGATCTCAAAATAGACGAATTTTAATGGTACATCCACTACTAGAGAACAGACTTTAAAACGATGTCCTAATTTGGCATTAGCCTCGGCATTTTTTGCCTCCGGGACTAAAGGTTTCTTTAGTCCCGGTTGGTAGGTTCCTGCCCAACGGTCGTCCGCGGGGCAGAGATCTTTAGTCCCGGCTGGTATTACCAACCGGGACTAAAGGTAATACCAGCCGGGACTAAAGCTTTTAGTCCCGGTTTGGGTGATGCCCCGGGAATAAAGATTAATCTTTAATCCCGGTTTGGCCCCCTAACCAGGACTAATTATCCCGGCCTATAGACCAACTCATTTCTTCCTCCCCGAGCCCGAGCCATTTCATTTAAACTCACTGCCTCTGTTCTGAGAATTGTAATGGTACCGATCCAAATAACCCTAAATTGAAGGGACAAGAGGAGGCGTTGTCTTGGCTGAAAAGCTGGCCGAGACTGCTAGTATGCGTGAGTGTTGGATGACAGCTATGTACTGGCCAGTTTGCAGCATCCGTATATCCGATAATGATACGCAAAGCTCTTCATCTTGTGCATTGTGCACCACCATGATGTTCATGCTTAATTCGTCCAGGGAACAAAGTGCAATAAACTGGAGCAGAATAAACGGAGGGCAACAAAATAAACATTTTCCTTATAGGAGTAGTTTACACTTTACAAAGATGGTGACATGATTATTTGCAGACTAGTAGTATGAATCTCAGCATATACAAACAGCACAAAGGAATAGACGCCGATGCAATCAAGACCTAGAGGACGATTGACTGCCCCGCAAACAAGCTTCTTAATCATTATAACCACGAATGATGCTCCTGACATGAGCGGTTTGGTCAGAAGTAAGCTTACTGCATGTGGGCATGGCCAGAGCATCCCTTGCCATCCGAGCCACCGTCGGGTACTGAACCGAGCCATAAATTTTCCACCATTTGAGAATGTCAAAATCCTCTGTTGGACGGGTGGGACTATCTTGCATGTAACAATCGAGTTCCGACTCACCATAATCCTGTGTTTGCTCTGTTGGATTACAGCTATCAATGGCCATCTCCTCACTACTGTCATCTGAATCTTCAATGTAACTGCT
The DNA here is from genome assembly GCA_904845875.1 of Miscanthus lutarioriparius. Lineage (NCBI taxonomy): Eukaryota > Viridiplantae > Streptophyta > Magnoliopsida > Poales > Poaceae > Miscanthus > Miscanthus lutarioriparius. Next base: position 72,627,462 of record CAJGYO010000013.1, read on the forward strand.
ATAGAGCTCTTTAAGCCTTCTTGTTACCTCGGTGCAATGATTTGCGGCCTCTGACTCTGAACCAAACACGGTCTCAAAATTACTTTTTACGTGCCTGAGTTTGTACCGAGGGTCAAGTACAAGTGGTATAGACCAGACCATGTACGAATCTTCTATAGCCTTGTCAACGGTGCACGGTGCCTCTCGAAGAACGTCTGCAACATTCTTGTTAGGAAAATCCAAATACATGTCTGGATGCGCAGCACTCGCTACCGGACTGCTTGAATTTACCGAGTGTCCGAAACACTCGGCAAACCACCTAAAACACTCGGCAAATGGTTCGCCGAGTGTAACACTCGGCGAACAGCACTCGCCAAAAAAAGTGACGGCAAAGCCAATTTTGCCGAGTGTTTTTTATCGGGCACTTGGCAAAGCCTTTGCCGAGTGCCCGACACTCGGCAAAGTTGAAACTAAAAAAAACCCGAAAAAAATGGGAATTTTTACCCAAAAAAAATGGAATATTTTTTATCGATGGAGGCCCCCACCGGCCAGCGCCCACCCATCTACAACAATTTTCGCATGAATTTCATGGCTACGCGACCGACGCGATTCAAACCCGAGACCTCTCACTGTGCACGTACCTTCTCTACCACTACACCACACTCTCACTTGTGTCTGGATTCCGTTTTAGTTCCCAATATATTATATTAAACCGAGTGTAAATTGCATGTTTGAGGCCCTAAACGAATTCAAATAAAAAAGTTGTAAACTACAAAGTTTCATAACTTTTCGAGATCTACACTTTTAGTTTAGGAAGTTTTTCCATTCGAGGTCGTTTACAAAATTTGAATTTTAAAATTTTGAAATTCAAACACAGTTTTGCATGACAAGATGTTTTCAAATCAAAAAGTTGTAAACAACAAAGTTTCATAACTTTTCGAGATCTACACTTTTAGTTTAGGAAGTTTTTCCATCTGAGGTCGTTTACAAAATTTGAATTTTAAAATTTTGAAATTCAAACACAGTTTTGCATGACAAGATGTTTTCAAATCAAAAAGTTGTCAACTACAATGTTTCATAACTTTTCGAGATCTACAGAGTTTATTTTAGTTGTTTTTTCATCCGAGGTCGTTTGAAAAGTTCGAATTTTAAAATTTTGAAATTCAAACGCAGTTTTGCATGACAAGATGTTTTCAAATCAAAAAGTTGCCAATTACAAAGTTTCATAACTTTTCGAGATCTACAAAGTTTATTTTGGTTGTTTTATTATCTGTTCATCCGACATGGTCGTTCTAACATTATTCACAAATCTTATATATCTCTCTTGTAGTTTGATAAACTACAAGAGAAATATGTTAGATTTGTGAACAAATTTATTTTCACTTTGTCGTATGAAGAAAAGACCAAAACAAACATTGTACATCTTGATGAGTTATACAACTTTGTAGTTGAAAACTTTTTCATTTGAATTAATTTACTACTTCAAAATGTGCTTTGAAATTTTCTTTGCCGAGTGTCAAAAAAAATAACACTCGGCAAAGAGCTTCTTTGCCGAGTGTAAAAAAACACTCGGTAAAGAGACTCTTTGCCGAGTGTAAAAAAAACACTCGGCAAAGGCGTATTTGCCGAGTGCCCGAAAAAGAACACTCGGCAACTAGCCGGTCTCCGATAGTGACTAGCATCTGATAGTTGAGATTGTAAAACAAACCGAGTGTAAAAAAAACACTCGGCAAAGAGACTCTTTGCCGAGTGTAAAAAAAAACACTCGGCAAAGAGCCTCTTTGCCGAGTGTCAAAAAAAAAACACTCGGCAAAGGCGTATTTGCCGAGTGCCCGAAAAAGAACACTCGGCAAACCACCTGACACTCGGCAACTGGCCGGTCTCCGGTAGTGACTAGCATCTGATAGTTGAGATTGTAAAACAAACCTCACTTTAAACAGCTCTTCTAGACAAAGATTTGAAGTGGGAGTGGTGGAGGCCAAAAGTTTATTAATGGCACGGTATATCACCCGCAAAATATTGCACATTAGTATTTGGAGATTTGATTCCGATTCTAACTTTTGAATTTGTATTTCCAAAGAACAATAGCACGAATACCAGCGTTCTTCATAGTCCCATGGTGAAAGATGTTCCTGGTATTCTTCTTTTGACAATCCGTCCATGTACCATATCAAATCTGCTGTGAATTGTGAATCTGGAAGAAGGAATCGAGCAATAGAGTGAAGCACATGGTCCATATAGGTGGCACAAATTATCTCTCTGTCAGGGTGAGGAATTTCATAATAAATTTCGTACTGTAAGTGATCCTTCAATTTAATGATGAGTTCAAAGTCGGCGGTCATTTCCCCTGCTATCATGAACGGGTAATAGATAATTTGCTGTGCAATGGTGGATAGGAGGCGGTCACTATAGTCAAGGGAAATCATAAACATTCCCCGTAGCGGGTCAAGACTGTAGTGACCACCAGGAGGTAAAACCTTGAAAGCATCCATGACCACCCTATGAAGATTCCATTGATCATCAATAAAGTGGCACGTTAGGTACAGGGACTTCCTCCGCCGCCTCCAAGACTTTAGCTTTACCCACTGCAAAACTGGGGTTGCCACTGCAAGACTTTAGCAAGGACAAGGAATGCTTCATGTGGTCTTGAAAGATACCAGCGCACATCTCCTCAATTTTACAGCGCGAAGGCAGCTTGAATCCAGGGTTGAGGCGATGCACGAAGCTCCTGAAGTGGTCGTCCTCCACGACTAACGGATCATATCCATGAAGCCCGATCATCCGAGCGAGGTCTCTGATTGCATCCTTTTCGTCCACGTCCGGCTCGTGGTGGGCTTGTCCTTCAAGGCTGGGTTCTTGTGACAGAGCACAAGGCAGGGGCGGCAGCGGTGTCTGCTGCTGCTGCTGCTGCTGCTGTAGCGGTGGTGCTGCCCCCATGTCCTGCACCTTCTCTGTGCTGGATTTAAACTGTCGTTGAAAAATCACCTGCAAGGATTCATCTTCGTTGAGCATTGGCTCATGATCCGTGGATGCACCACTGGAGCCTGAAGGAGCGCAGGGCGGCAGCGGCGGCTGTGGCTGTTGTGCTGCTGTTGCTGCCCCCTCGGCAGCAGCAGCTTCCTGTGGATGAAATTTTTTGAAGTGCTTCCACAAGTTGCTCGTACCATCTTTTGTTTCAAACTCCTTTTTATCTGTGCAATAGTTGCACCTGGCTTTGTTGATGACGCTCCCATGTCCATCCGTTAAACGGGTGAAGTACTTCCACACGTTGGACTTCTTTGGCATCTTGCCTCGTCTCGTCTGTGTTCTTTGCTGTCGCTGCCCTGGCTGCTCTCCTATGCCTGTATGTCCTGAGGAAGAGGAATTGCCAAATCAGTAGGGAAGATTGGTTTGCTTTGCTGTATATGAATAACGAGATGCTGATGCAGCAGTAGCACTGCAACAGGCAGTACCAGAACCGATGTATGCCAATCGCTAAACACAGAGAGAACCAGAGAATGGATTATTCAAGGTATCATACAAAATCAGCTTTTCGATTTAGGCCAACAAGAACACCTTGCTAGTCCAATTCATAAAATAGGCTGGTTTGTAAGTTCAATTGTCCTCTGTAAGATCCACTGATTCCTCTTTGCAAGCATATACGAATTCTTTTCCTTTTTGACTGAAAAACGGCTGGATGGCAAGAATACCAAAAATCCATGAAATCGAACTATATCCAGCAGGCCAAGAAAATAAGGGAAATTAATTACGGAGAAGCAGGGCTGATTTTGGACTAGAAAGGCTTACAAGTTGCCTCAGGTGGACAAAAGTAAAGAAGAACAGTTCCGTCCGATACGGCGCAGGGGATGGATGGAGGGGAGAGCGTCTGGTGCAGTGTCTGATGCAGCGTCTGGTTTGTAAGTTCAACTGGAGGGCGGCCGGATCCAGGGAAGAGGGGCGGGGCGGCGGCCGGAGAAAGGGAGAGGAGGGGCGGGGCGGTGGCCGGAGAGAGGGAGGAGGGGCGGGGTCCCCGCCGGATCCGGGGAGGAGGGGCGGTGCGGCGGCCGGATCCGGGGAAGAGGGGCAGGGCGGCGGCCGGAAAAAGGGAGAGGAGGCGCCGTGCGCATGGATTTGGAGAGAGGGAGGCGGGGCGGTGCGGGAAAGGACGACGGCCGGACAGTTATAGCAAATTTTCTTTGCCAAGTGTAAATTTCTTTTTTTATTTTTTTTCTTCTTCTTTTTTTATCGAGTGTTTTTTTACATTCGGTAACCTTTTTTGTCAAGTGTTTTTTTTTGAGTATTTTTAGCGTAGCACTCGGCAAAGAATTTATTCGTCGAGCGTTCGAGAGAATACACTCGGTAAACATAAAAACACTCGGTAAATTTGAGAATTCGACAAATTTAAGGATTTGGGTAGTGATGGCAGCCTGTGTGGCCTGTAGGGGGCGTTGCCGAGTCTTCTTGGCTCACTAGTCGAAGTCCCTGCTTGCTTGGCTGCTTCGTGAGCTGTACTTGTGGCCCGTTTGGTCCCTATAGCATATACGGAGTAAAAAAAATGTAGCACGTACGTCTCCACGTGTTTGACTTACCGCTCCTTGGTACTCAATCCATCCCAAATTGTAAGACGTTTGACTTTTTTGACACCAAGTTTGACCACTCGTCTTTTTCAAAAATTTATGTAAAATATCACTTTTTTCGTCGTGGTTTGGTTTATTAATAAAAATTCTTCAAGAATAACTTAAATTTGACTATATTTGCACAAATTTTTTTAATAAGATGAGTGGTCAAACTTAGGGCCAAAAAAGTCAAACGTCTTACCATTTGGGGTGGAGGGAGTACCTAATAAGGTTGCCATGATTAGTTTTAGAGTCTGCTTGGATTGCATTGCAATTTAAGGTTGCCATATATAGTTAATTTTATATAACCATAACTTTTTGTATAGCACTTGTTTACTCTCCCTCCATTCTAAATTATAAAACATTATGGTTTTTTCATATACATTACTTTTACTATATATCTATATTTAGTGTGTATCTACCTGTGCATGACAAAAACTATGCTTTTAGAAAAGTCAAGATATCTTGTAATTTGGAATGGAAAAAGTTTCATATAAAACGGAATGGAGATAGCTCCATACAGAAAGCTAATATAAGGATATTAATTAGACATGACTCTCCATTTAGTTATATCTCTTAATTGTTATTGACCTGTGGGGTATAACATGTGTTTATCTCCTACAACTAAAAAAAACAAAGTGTGGATATTTTTTGGCGCGACATTTGTTTTGGTTCGTTCGTCTGCCCACGCCTGTGATCCCACGACATCTCCTGCATGCACCGCCCTCTTGCGACAAACACGGAAAGTCTTGACCCTGATTTGCATGCGCTACAAATACGGAAAGTCTTGACCCTGATTTGCATGTGCTACAAACACGGAAAGTCTTGACCCTCATTGCCTCAAACAAGGAAAGCGATCACCCACGTCTCACGCTCGATCATACCGCCCTCGTACCACAAATATGAAATTCTTGACCCTGATTTGCATACGCTACAAACACGGAAGACCATCATCGCTCGTCGCTGCACGATCGAACGCGTCTTCTTGGTAGGACTCAAGCGCGTCACTGGTCGCTGCACGGAGACGATCGTCGCGCGCCCCATTCCTCAAGCCCCTGCATGATCGAGCCGCCCCTACTTCTTCCTCGTCGTGTAGTGGAGAAGCAACAGCAATGGATCATCCATCGTCTGCCTACCGGTGCATGCACCTGTGGCTACATCATCGATCGCCGCAAGGTCGCCGCAAGATCACCTCCCCGTGCGATCTCCCTTCCCCGTGCGATCTCCCCTCCACGACATGTTCCATAGTCTGGTCTGTGCGCCCGCGCGCGTCATCCTCCCCGTGCGCCACACTACCGCCTCCACGATGTCACGCCGTCGTCCTCGCCATTCGCCCGCATCGTGCACCTAGAAACACCGCCGCCTCCACGACGTCCGCGCCGTAGTCCTCGCCATTCGCCCGCGCCATGCACCCGAGCCGTCGTCCTCGGCTACCGCGCCGCTACCTCGACGCCACCTGAGTCGTGCACCCGAGCCGTCGTCTTCGCATATGTAGACCGATTGACGTCGCCCGTCCTCCATCGCTCGCCGTTCATGATGTTACACAACCATAGTTCATGATGCTGTAGACGTTCTTGTTATATAGTTAATCATTTATTTTTTCGATATTGTGTGCCTGCACATTTGGATGCCATTGTTTTTTTAGCATAGTTAGCCCTTTGTCTGTATCAATCTCGTTTCAAGTAGCTCGAGCCTTATTTATTTACTGATAGTCTCAATTCATGAGCTTGGTGTACCAATGTTAGATACTTTACTGGTAAAATATATTAGATACTTTTCTCTTGTCAACTTTTTTTATGGCCACTGAATTTTTGGCTTGCTGATTTTTTTTATTACACTGGATGGTATTCAGATGTTTGGTATCAGGCCTTTGCACCTCTAGACCTCGCTCGCTGAATTGGTGTTCCCGTAACAGCAACACCAAGCCAGGTCACAAAGTTATCTCTGCACTGCAAAATATCTATGGATTGATCTTTATTTATTTTTGAACAATCTGATGTAGGCAGGCAAGAAAAAGAATGATGATTTCTCACTGAAGTTAAACCTTGAAAAAGAGGGATTTCTCACTGAACTTGCCCTGAATTGTTGCAATTTATTGCCATGGTTTACATTTGTAAACTCTAGAGGATGAGTCAATGGTTGGCATTAATACACTGATGCTTGATGCAGAGCTGCCATGTTATTGAGCTTAATATAATGATATTGTAACTAAGGTAACTTTTTATGTCTTGGCATGGCCATGTTGAGTTCAGGTTATAAATATGAAGCTCAGATAATTTTACTGGTAAAAATAGAAAGATGACAAGCAGTTAAGTTTTCAGGTTATACATATAAAGCTCAGATAATTTTACTGGCAAAAATAGGAAGATGACAATTAGTTCAGTTTTACGAGAACGTGACAATTCATAGACATTGTTTTCTTAAAAAAATTATGGTCCTCTCTCTTCAATTGAATTAGTGATGATGTAAAAAAAAGTTAAAAACCAACTATGTCTCTCCATCACATGTTTTCTTAAAAAAACACAGTGAATAGTCAACAAAAATATGGCGGGGCATTGCTTATTTGTTAATTATCTGAGTCAACAAAAATTTGGAAAGGTCTATATAGTAGAGTCGGTGAGCTTGTGAATGTGAGTATTTAATTTCACAGTATTGTTATCTTATCGTGTGATCCGTATGTTTTTAGTATAAATTATTAGTTATCCCGTAGCAACTCATGGACACGCTACCTAGTGGACTAGTATGTCACAATTGTAAAAAGACAATAGAGCGATGTCCAATTACATAATAATGAATATGTAACCGAAACAAAAATAAAAGGCCAAAACAAAAGAACAAACACACACAACCCACAATTTCAATCGGACAATGGCGCAATAAATTCTTCTTATTCGGTGTCATCTTCTCTAGCAGAAAGGGTTGAGGTCCATACTCCATCCGGTTTCTTGGAATAACCACGAAGGATGCTCCTGACCTGGTCGGAAGAAAGCTTGCTGCAAGCATTACTGGAAAACTGTACTTTGCCGAGTGCCTGATACTTTGCCGAGTGCAAAATATCGTGGCACTCGGCAAAGCTATATTTTGTCGAGTGTAGCACTCGGCAAAATTTTGCACTCGGCAAAGTCAGGCACTCGGCAAATCTGGACTTTGCCGAGTGCCTGGCACTCGGCAAAGCCAGGCGCTCGGCAAAATTTAGCCGGACCGTGACGGCGGCCACCTACCGTCAGATTTTGCCGAGTGCCAGCCATCAGGCACTCGGCAAAATTTGTTTTTTTTTTAAAAAAAACTTTGCCGAGTGCCATCTTTGGGCACTCGGCAAAATGTTTTTCTATTTTCTGAAAAATTTTTTTGCCGAGTGCCTCCTGGGCCCAGCACTCGGCAAAGACATTTTTGCCGAGTGCTCCCCATGGCACTCGGCAAAATATATTTTTTTTTTATTTTGGATCCAAAATTTTTTGTGTAGCCTTGTGACAGTATTTAAAGCTCTACTCTAAAATTTGGTGAAATTTTGACTTTTTTTAGGTATATTTCATTAATTTATTTTGTTTACGTTGATTTTTTGTTTTTCAAATTTGAACTATGAGGTCCATGGAATAATGGAATTTGGACATCCAAAATTGATATTCATGATATTTAGGTAATTTGAGGCATCCAGTCACATGAAATTCGAGCATCTCATTCATGAACATGTCGAGTTATTCCCGTAATTTAAACTCATATAAAATCAAACGAGTCATCTCATTCACTTGTGGAACATCGTGTTATCGTTAGGCTGGGGAAAAGTGAATTTAAACTAGTGACGCCGGATGCCAAAAGTCTAACATCTCCACATGTGATCACTTCGCTTCACATGTGATCACTTCGCTTTTGGCATCCGACGCTACTACTTGCTCGAAATCTTCTCAATTTTTTACCACAGCCTCCACATGCGATAACACGATGCCTCCACAAGTTTCGATTTTTGAACTTCGCTTGATTTTATATAATTGAAATTCACTTTTCCCTGCAACTAACTAACTCGACATGTTACGCCAACGAGATGCTCGAGATTTCATGTGACTCGGATACGGCCTCAACATATGCTAAATATCATGAATATTAATTTTGGATGACCAAATTCCATTATTCCATGGACTCATAGCTCAAATTTGAAATACGCCAAAAAATCAATGAAACGAAATAAATTAATGAAATATACCTAAAAACGTCAAAATTTCAACAAATTTTTAGAGTAGAGCTTTAAATATCGTCACAAGGCTACACAAAAAATTTGGGTCCAAAATAAAAAAAATTTACATTTTGCCGAAAAGCCATGGGGAGCACTCGGCAAAATGTTGTTTTCGAGTGTCGGGCCCAGTGGCACTCAAAGAAAATTTGTTTTCAGAAAATAAAAAAACATTTTGCCGAGTGCCCAAGGATGGCACTTTCGGCAAAGTTTTTTTTAAAAAATAAAACAAATTTTGCCGAGTGCCCACCCTGTGGGCACTCTCAAAAGAAAATCCAAAAACGCTCATGCCTAAATGGCCCAACTGCCCACCTCACCCCTCCCTCCAAACCCTATCTTTAGCCACCACTTCCCTCAGAGACCCCAGAGACGCCACACCACACACATCGCCACACCATCCCACCGCGCCACCCACACAGGCTCCTCCTCAGCCACCTCAGCACCACCACCACCGCAGCGCCCCATGGGCTCCACCTCCTGCCTCACACAGGCCTCCACACGCCACGCACGCAGCAAGCAGCCCCCTCACCCCATCCCCTTGGCCGGCAGCCACCCCCCCCCCGCCCATCGCCGCAGCCCTGGCCATCCTCAAGGCCCACCCCCCCCGCCTTGCCCAAGTCCGTCTTGGAAGGAGAAGGAGGAGGAGGTACTAGGAAGAAGAAGAATGAAGGAGAAGAAGGAAGAAGAAGGAAGAAAAGGAGGAAGAAGGAGAAGAAAAAGGAAGAAGAAGGACGCGGGCCGCGCCCCGCCCCCAGCCCTAGCCGCCGTCGTCGCCATGGTCGCCTTTAGCCGCTCCCTCGTCTTCGGGGCACCGTTACTCTGCACTTCATTTATCCTCGTAATGGGGTTGACGGTGGAGTAGCAGATGGCGCGGGCGCTTTGTCACAGCCCGAAGACTTGGACGGACCAACTCGACTTGATAGACTCTCGTGAGTAACGGTGTGGTACGTACTTGTTTAACCATTAAAACTAACTGCTAATTTGCTTCGAGTTTTTGCATACTAGCTAGTTCCAAAGACGGCGGGCATGGGACAAACTTAGTATTTGATCATACCGATTCCAATGAGGTGTCTTACGAGGCATAAGAACTAGTTAACATTAGTTACCTCAGCCATAGATGCAAATGTACAATTGTACATAGAGTATAAGTTCAGTTCTTTTAAAGTAACTACTATAGTAGCCTTTCATTTGACAGATAATACATATTATATTGAACCTACCTAACCTTAAATGAAATTGTAAAACATCAAACACGGAGACGAGCTGGAACATACTCAATAGTGTGGCTCATTAAAATCCTAAAATCTCTGAATCAGAATGGTTTGCCTTCTTACAGAGGAACTTCATTATCTCGCTAAACAAAATAAAAGAAAATGAAAAGTAATCTCTTCGTTCCAGTTCATGAAATATTTCACAAATTTCATGTCACCTTCAAAGACTCAAGATGTCACTGCTAGAAGTTGTGTTGAACTGATAAATGAAGAAGTTGTGTTTAATCGATGAAAACGTTGCAATCGATGAAAACTCCATGGCTACTCTGAGTTTTCAAAACATGTAATGCAATCTCATTTAATTGGTTTAGTACTGATTACTATCTATTTCTCAACCAAACAGATTGACTAATATTGTAGAATAATGTCTCCACAATGCTAAATCAACCATTGCTAGCTGTATGTATGGAAACGTTATATATATTTTGGCATAGAGAATACATGCATCAATGTAAATCTTACACCATCGACACGTAATATACTTCAATGTGCCCGGTATCCGACCTAATAGTTTCATTGTCAATAGAGGGACATTAAAATGAAATGGGACAATCCTTTCATACATCGATCTCAATTCATGTTAGATATAGGTGATCTGCCAAAGAATTTACAATTGAATGTAAAATGTGTGCACCTCCATCTTGTCTAGGATATTTCACTTGTCCTCCATGAACATTAACCTACAAAATAATTCGCCACCAAAATTTTGAAAAAGACGGCCACTCAATTTTCTTGAGGGATAATCTGGATCATGGGCGAGGAGACATCAATGTCTCTCGAGATAGAAACAACAAACATATATATTACTTAATCTAACATTGGGCCGAACAATAAGGATGGGCTCTTTCAAGTAGTTATCCATTGTTGTAAGCTTAATTATGTTTCAAATCACTAGTCATGAATCACCAATAGAATTACTTTAATATACACTACTAGAGAATGACTTTTAGAACGATGTCCCAATTTAGCATTAGCCTCGGCATTTTTTGCCCCGGACTAAAGGACCCTTTAGTTTCGGTTGGTAATACCAACCGGGACTAAAGGTCCCTATATGACTGGTCGTCATGGGGGGTGGATCTTTAGTCCCTATTGGTATTACCAACCGGGACTAAAGGACCTTAGTCCCGGTTGGTAATACCACCTGGGACTAAAGCTTTTAGTCCCGTTTTGGTTATGCCCCGGGAATAAAGATTAATATTTAGTCCCGGTTTGGACCCCTAACCGGACTAATTATCCCGCCTATAATTCGCTCAATTCTTCCTCCCCAGAGCCCGAGCCATTCCATTATTCAAACTCACCGCCTCCTGTTCTTCAAATTTTGTTGTTGTTCTTGCACTCTCCCCCTCCATTGGTGTTGCTCTTCGATTTTGGAGGTAACAAACTTAATCCTCTTATGTTTTATCAGTAGCTTATCTCATTTTGCGATGTAGATGCATGTGTAACTTTATATGTTGGACTTTATTATGATTTTATATGTCATTTTTAGCTCAAAATCACATGATGATTTGCATATATGTTTGGATAAACAAAAGTTAAATTAGTTCATCAAAATCACGCCTCGCTCGTCCTCGCTGGAGCACGCGCCATTCTCGTCCCCGGTGGCTTACGTGATCTTAGAATTAATTTTTCCATGAAATGAAAAACTTAGAAAATTGTTAGAAAATTGTAGAAAATCCGCACTAGTTGAACTTGCGGACCGTGTTCATGTCGGCGAGCATGTTCTCTGCCGAGCGGTAACGGACGTCAAGGAGGAGCTTTGATTCTACGAGGGAGAGCGGCAACGGTCGTGGAAGACCGTGTTCCCTTTCTCGTAGAATCGAGCTCTTCCTTGGCCAAGTACGTGTCGTCCGGTGGAGAAATGCTCGTCGAGATGATCACGTAAAGCAAGGTCAACTAGTACGGATGGTTATTTATTGAAACATGTTTTTGAGCTATAATTTGATGAATATTTGAAAATATGAAATTTACACTAGTTTGCAAAAATAAGTATAGAAAGTAGATGACAACTGTTACTGGATCCTCGGCCTCTCGTTCGGTTGCGAAACGACTGAGGCCAGAACTCCCTCTCATTATCTGCGGCAAGTGTAAGCAGAAGATTGTGATGGAGTACCGAGTCAAGAGACAGGGACCCAACAAGGGTCGTGTTTTCTACAAGTGCCCGGATCGCGATGTGAGTTTCTTACGCATTTTATAATTATGGCTAATTGACCTGCTTTTCTTGAATATTTTTGACTAAATATTTTTTGGCTTTAATTTCAGTGGGAGGGCAATGGATGCGATGGTTGGTACTGGAGGAAGATTATGCTACATACGTGCAGAATTTGGGTGCGCTTGAGGTAGCGGATGTCACGATGAGGCAAAGGAGCCAAATAGGAGAAGCTTATTGATATTCAACAGAAGAATGATTTGTCTATAAGAGATAAGGAAAATTGTGACTAGTGTTTGATAAAAATTTCTCAAATGGGAAAATGATCTATGTAACAATTGTAGATCTTGCTGAGATGATCAAACTTGGTATTCAGAGTTTTTTCATCTGAGGTCATTTAGTGTCTCATTTGAGCAAGTTTGACCAAGTCAAATTTGGTCAAATGAAAAAACAACACTTTGACCCTAGTATTATGGACTCTAAATGACTTCGAATTGAAAAGTTTTGAATACCAAGTTTGTTAAACTCAAAAAGATCTACAATTGTTGTTTTGGTCAACTTTCCATTTGAGAAAGTTTGGACGGTTCAAATTTATGATTTTTAAATTTCGACGCCTACAAACTAGTTTTCGGAACCCTAGATTGTCTAAAATTGAAAAGTTTTGAATACCAAGTTTGTTCATATCATCAATATCTACAATCCTTATATAGACCATTTTTTCATTTGAGAAAGCTTGAACAAAATGTAGTTCAATTTTCACAAGTGTGTGACATAGTTTTAGAAGTCTATAAGAGATAAGGAAAATTGTGACTAGTGTTTGATAAAAATTTCTCAAATGGGAAAATGATCTATGTAACAATTGTAGATCTTGCTGAGATGATCAAACTTGGTATTCAGAGTTTTTCATCTGAGGTCATTTAGTGTCTCATTTGAGCAAGTTTGACCAAGTCAAATTTGGTCAAATGAAAAACAACACTTTGACCCTAGTATTATGGACTCTAAATGACTTCGAATTGAAAAGTTTTGAATACCAAGTTTGTTAAACTCAAAAAGATCTACAATTGTTGTTTTGGTCAACTTTCCATTTGAGAAAGTTTGGACGGTTCAAATTTATGATTTTAAATTTCGACGCCTACAAACTAGTTTTCGGAACCCTAGATTGTCTAAAATTGAAAAGTTTTGAATACCAAGTTTGTTCATATCATCAATATATACAATCCTTATATAGACCATTTTTCATTTGAGAAAGCTTGAACAAAATGTAGTTCAATTTTCACAAGTGTGTGACATAGTTTTAGAAGTCTATAAGAGATAAGGAAAATTGTGACTAGTGTTTGATAAAAATTTCTCAAATGGGAAAATGATCTATGTAACAATTGTAGATCTTGCTGAGATGATCAAACTTGGTATTCAGAGTTTTTCATCTGAGGTTATTTAGTGTCTCATTTGAGCAAGTTTGACCAAGTCAAATTTGGTCAAATGAAAAACAACACTTTGACCCTAGTATTATGGACTCTAAATGACTTCGAATTGAAAAGTTTTGAATACCAAGTTTGTTAAACTCAAAAGATCTACAATTGTTGTTTTGGTCAACTTTCCATTTGAGAAAGTTTGGACGGTTCAAATTTATAATTTTTAAATTTCGACGCCTACAAACTAGTTTTCGGAACCCTAGATTGTCTAAAATTGAAAAGTTTTGAATACCAAGTTTGTTCATATCATCAATATCTACAATCCTTATATAGACCATTTTTTCATTTGAGAAAGCTTGAACAAAATGTAGTTCAATTTTCACAAGTGTGTGACATAGTTTTAGAAGTCTATAAGAGATAAGGAAAATTGTGACTAGTGTTTGATAAAAATTTCTGAAATGGGAAAATGATCTATGTAACAATTGTAGATCTTGCTGAGATGATCAAACTTGGTATTCAGAGTTTTTTCATCTGAGGTCATTTAGTGTCTCATTTGAGCAAGTTTGACCAAGTCAAATTTGGTCAAATGAAAAAACAACACTTTGACCCTAGTATTATGGACTCAAATTAAAAACTTTAGGTTACAAAATTTTCCTATTTACAATAAATAATTAGTTAATCAATAGTATTTTTTAAAATAAATATTGCAAAGTATTGAAGTTGATATGGAATTATTTGTTTAACCTAGTATTAAACAAAATCAAAACCCCAGGCCAATTACGCTGGCGGGTTGCCAAAACTTTTAGGCCTTCAGTCCCGGCCCAGACTAAGAACCGGGACTAAAGGGTGGGCGGCAATTTCGTTGCGCGCCCAAAAATACCTTTAGTCCCGGCTAGTCAAACCAACCGGGACTAAAGGGTTGGGCATTTAGTCCCATTGTAGACAATACCGGTAGGGACTAAAGGGTTTTTAGTCCCGGTTGGTGTTACTAGCCGGACTAAAGGGTCCCGCTATATATATCGAACGTCTGTTCTGTTTCATCTTCGATCTCGTCTCGGCCGCGCCATCCGCCGTCGTCGAGCTCGTCTCTCTGTCAGCCATGCCGTCGTCACTCCCCACCCGGCCGCGCCATTCTCCCGCCCGCATCGCGCCGCATCCTGCCTCTCGCCACAGACCCGATCCCACCTCCGTCGCCGAGGCTTCCTGCCACCACCATCGTCGAACTCGATCTCTCTGCAAGCTCTCGATCGGCTGCCAGTCGTCGAGAGCCTCTCCCTCGCCTCGGCCTCGTCTACTGTCATCGTCGCCCGCCTGCCGCCTGGCCTCGTCGCCGAACTTCGCCCGCCACCCGGCTGCCGCCATAAATGGATTATAATGTTGGATTTTTCATTGTTTTTTAGATAATACTAATAAACAATATTTAGTAGTTATTTAGTTTTTAGTTAGTTTTTAGATAGTTTTTGATATATGTTAGTTAGATTTTTTAGTTAGTTAGATTTATTAGATAATTGATATATGTTAGTTAGATTTTTAGTTAGTTAGATTTATTAGATAATTGATATATGTTAGTTAGATTGTTAGGTGATATATGTTAGTTTTTTAGGTAATTTTTTAGTTAGTTAGATTTTTTAAAATGTATTATCTATTACTAGTTTATCTAATTTCATGTTGGATTTATTTAATTGGATTTAGTAATTATATATTCTATCTCTTATATATATCTAGAGAGAGATTCTATATGGTATACATATGTACTTAATTATTTCTATATGTATATATACATGTACTTATTTTCATGTGTTGAGAGAGAGAAAATTGTATCTAGAGAGACATTCAATGTGTTATCACATGCATATCTAGAGATATAGACATATGCACTTATTTCTATGTGTTGAGAGAGAGAGAGAAAATATATTGTATCATTCTATGTGTATATATATACATGTACTTATTTCCATGTTTTTGGATCGAAAGTGTTTTTGATTCGATTCCAAAGCCTATACCTTATTATTGTTTATCCTTATGAAATATTATGTGTTATTATATTTAATTGGATTTAGTAATTCTATATGTGTTATCACATGTACTTATGTTATGTACCATAATAATTCTATCTATGTGTTATCTTGAAGATACAAATGGCTGCTCCGGATGATAACTTGAGTGATGACATAATGGCGGATATTATCAACGCCGGCACCAATGTGGATGTAGATGACACGAGTCAGTACTTTGCTGATTATGAGGATATCCTGAATATGCCGGTGGTTGAAGATCAACAAATTGTCGCGCAAGAAAATACTGGCGAGGTATATTCGATTATCTATCATCTCTTATAGATGCATGCGTACGTATATTTGTTGTTAATCGTTGTGTTTCTACTCATGTAGCCGGTCTCTGGATCTACATCAACCACCGACAAAAGTAGGAAAGTCCGAGGGCCAAAAAAGCCAATAGAGGGCCGTTTCATAATATCAGAATTCGACACCGACACCGGTTTAATTACTATATCGTACTTCAATTTACGTGTGAGATGATGAGAATAATCTTCTTCTCGTACAGTGGTGTTTGCGGCAGGAACCAGGTAATAACTTGTGTGGATACTACGTTTGTGAATTTATCACTGCGCACATAAGAAGAACTCCTGAAGATGTCCTCAGAGTACGTATATATCAATATTTATTTATTTTTAAAAGAATATATATACATATATGTGTATTAATACTTTTCCTTTTATTTCAAATGCAAGACTGAATGGTTGAAACGAAGGGTCATGCAAAAAGACCATCTGAAAGCAGTTCAAGAGTCAATAGCAGGATATCTTCTAGAAAAAGTGCTAAATCCCAACGGCGAGTTCTACTTTGATCTTAAGGAATAAATGATGTAAATTAAATGTTTATTGATATCGTTATTTTCGAGAACAAGATTATGAAAGTGTTGTATATACACATATATATATATATCTATAATATATATAGTTTCATACTTTATTCGAATATAATAATGCTCAAGATGAGAATTAGATGTAATTATATGCATGCGTGTATTTATATTAGCAACGTAGAATACGTACATAAAAACATATTATATATTAAACAAATACGTGTAACTGAACTGAAAACAAATTAAACAAAAAAAAAAGAAAAAGAAAAGGAACCGTTAGTCCCAGTTGGGGTTACCAACCGGGACTAAAGGGTGAACCATTAGTCCCGGTTGGTAACCCCAACCGGGACTAAAGGGTGCGCCAGGTTCGCTCGGCTGGAGGGCCTTTAGTCCCGGTTGGTGTTACCAACCGGGACTAAAGGTCCCTCTTTAATCCCGGCTCGATGACCCGGGACTGAAGGTTCCACCTTTAGTCCCGGGATCGTTGTCCCGGCGCGGTAACCGGGACTAAAGGCTGTTACCGCCCGGGACAACAGGTCCATTCTGTAGTAGTGTATATCGCCATTGTCATATAGTAATCAATAGCGTGGGACTAGACTACAGGTGAAAATGAGTTACTCCTGTATACTAACTAAGAAATAGTTTCTTTAGATAATGGATAACGTCCAGTTTTATCCCTTGCAAATGAAGGGAATCAGACCAATTATTACAAACATTTGACATAACAGAAACCAGTTTCAACATACAACTCAATCCAGACATTAAAAGATCATCTTTAAGGAAGCAAAGAATTGCAAAGCCACTGCTCCTAATAACGTTTGACACACTTGCATGGACGATGCCTCTTTGTTTTCTTCAAACTGTTACAGTTGACCAGTGCCGGTCCTGAGGATTTCGTGACCTGGAGCCAGACTAAACACTCGGGGCCCTATGATATCAAAATACTAAAAACATAAAACGGTACACATTAAATTGCCTTAAAATTACCTTCTAACGTTTGTTGCAAAGTCGCTAACGATGACATCAATATTGATCTCATCTAAAAATTCCTTCCCCAAACTATTTAACCTCTCTTAAAACAGAGAAATATTGTAGATCTCCAACGATTTTTAACAATTTTAATTTTAAAAAGGTTCTTTCAGTCGACGCTATAGCCAACTTGAATAATAATAATACTAGTAACTACTAGTTCGACATTTACACGATCAGTCTTCACATCACATACTAATAATAATACTGTAACCTGATGGATAGACGGATTTTGTATTCAGAAATTAATTTAGAAAAATTGTAGCGGCGTCGCTACTCATGCCATCAATTCTGTGTGAACTGATCAGATTCTAATTTGCATGAATTCTGTCTCTGTGCGGACGTGTGGCCTAGTTTAGTCTTCGGTAGTTTTATTTTTGGACCAGCTACTAATTATCTATATAACAGTACATACTTGAGGGGCCCATTGGCTTTAGGGGCCTGGAGCAGCCGCCCCTCTTGCCCCCCCCCTCAGGGCCGGCCCTGCAGTTGACACACCTGCAAATAAGATTTTGACTGGCATCTGCCAAAAATTCTTGTAAGGCGTACTGTAAATGGCACAACACCCCTCCTGTTAACAAAAGAGGCTTGTTCATTCTCCCCTACCCCCGTGTTTGTACCATCCAATGCAAAGGCCAGTAACTTTAATAGGTGGTCTCAAACCTAAAACTAGGTATACTGCTTGCTAGAAAATTTTGTGGTACATGCAGTCAAAGAATAGATGCTGAGTTTTTGCTTTGAACTAGTGACATTTGGACATCACTACTATGTGATTGAGATTAATATTTTAATCATTTGGAATGTTGGTTATTACAATGAATGCTATATGATGGTTTAAATTATTCCCAAAATTTCCTGAAATACCCCACATCCTAGTGCCATCTGGCCAAATTTGTTTGACTGCATAGTCCTATATTTGTGTATGCTCAGTCTTGTTCAGAATTCAGATTATTTGTTTCAGTCAAGACTTGAAAAGACATGACTGATCCTATCGCTGTTGATTCACTCAGATATATATCGTAAACATCATTTGTTTTGTTGATAACCATGTACCTAACATTACATGTTGGTTTGTTGTAGGAGGAGGCTGCCAAGGTCAAGGCTGCGGGCAAGGCATGGTACAAGACCATGATCTCAGACAGTGACTACACCGAGTTTGAGAACTTCACAAAGTGGCTCGGCGTGACACGGTGATGTTGAACTTATAATAATAAACTTGTGATGTTGAACTTTGGTGCATTTGTGATGGATTTTCGATGGATTTATTAAATATGCGTGTGCTTGTGATATATAATACATGTTGTTGATATAGATGTGATGATTGATGTATATATATATATATATATATATATATATATATATATATATATATATATATTGTCTGTTACAATGGAATGTAAAAAAAAATTACAATTCTCAGGGCCTTTGCCGAGTGCCATGGGCAAGGCACTCGGCAAAGATTTTTCAAAAAAAATATAAAATTTCTTTGCCGAGAGCCTCGCCGCGGCACTCGGCAAAGTATTTTTTTTAAAAAAAATTCAGAAATTCTTTGCCGAGTGCCTAAACAGGGGCACTCGGCAAAGAAATTATTAAAAAAAATAAAAAAAAAACTTTGCCGAGTGCCTGGGCAAGGGCACTCGGCAAAGTAATTTTAAAAAAAAACTTTGCCGAGTGCCTGGGCAGGGGCACTTGGGAAAGTATTTTTTTTAAAAAAAATAAAAAAAAACTTTGCCGAGTGCCTGGGCTGGGGCACTCGGCAAAGTAATTTTTTTTAAAAAAAATAATTTGCCGAGTGCTGGGTCGGGCACTCGGCAAAATAACCGTTAACGGCCGGCGCCGCAACGGCCGAAAATATTTTGCCAGGTGCCGCCCCAAGCACTCGGCAAATTTTTTTTATATTTTGCCGAGTGCCCCGATAAAAAACACTCGACAAAGACCCTTTGCCGAGAAAAATTTTGCCGAGCAGACTTTGCCGAGTGCTACACTCGGCAAAGCCTTTGCCGAGTGCAAAGGGCTCTTTGCCGAGTGTAAAAACACTCGGCAAAGCCGCGGCCTACAGTAGTGAAGTGGGCATGGCCAGAGCAGCATCCCTCGCCATCCGAGCAACCATCGGCTACTCCGGGCTGTGAGCCTTCCACCAGTTGAGAATGTCAAAACCTTCTTCTTGAGGGTGATGAGAGGCAAGAGGGTCTTTGAGATAACGGTCGAGTTCCGTCGTCTCAGCTTCTGGGTGGTAACAGCTGCTAACCTGAGTCGTCATGCCATGCTGTGAACGGCAGTGCTCATTCCATGCTTGCTCCAACGGATCGTCTGCACTTGTGGTGGTGTCCATCGCACTGGCACTATCTGAATGATGTGCACCATCTGTTGTACCATACTGTTTAACGTAATCAGCATACAGCTCCGTGATCATTGTGGTCACCTTGGAGACGTATTCTTTTGCGGCTTCTAAACTCTACATCCTTTCAAAACTGAATGCTATAAACTTGAGTTTATAGCGCGGGTCCCACTACTACAGGATGGCCTTGTTGTCCCGGACGGTAACGGCCTTTAGTCCCGGTTACCGCGCCGGAACAACGATCCCGGAACTAAAGGAGGAACCTTCAGTCCCGGGTCATCGAGCCGGGACTAAAGAGGGACCTTTAGTCCCGGTTGGTGTTACCAACCGGGACTAAAGGCCCTCCAGCCAAGCAAACGTGGCCGCACCCTTTAGTCCCGGTTGGTAACCCCGACCGGGACTAAAGGTTCCTTTTCTTTTTCTTTTTTTTTTTGTTTAATTTGTTTTTAATTCAGTTACACATATTTGTTTAATATATAATATGTTTTTATGTACGTATTCTACGCTGCTAATATAAATACACGCACGCATATAATTACATCTAATTCTTATCTCGAGCATTATTATATTCGAATAAAGTATGAAACTATATATATTATAGATATATATGTATATATACAACACTTTCATAATCTTGTTCTCGAAAATAACGATATCAATAAACTTTTAATTTACATCATTTAT